>JALRMI010000590.1:0-14103 GCA_026120165.1 Leptosphaerulina australis
AACGAAATGGGTGCCTACGATTGCAAGAAGAGAATGTCATAAATGCAATCGTCTATGACGAAGAATTACCTTCTCTTCTTTCTTCCAGCGCTTCGACGGCGGAGCAGCTCCACCAAATTGCATGGGCTTGTGATGCTCCGGCATTGGATTTGGGAAATCTCAGGTGTCTCTCGGGATTACACCGCATCGAAGCAGCAAAACGATACTTAGATGATAACGACAAGTGGTGGATTGTAAGATTGTTCTCTGCCGGTATGTTGTTTTCCGCGCGTTGCTCTTCCCTGCTGACGTGATTGCAAGACACCCCGGAACCGTATTTGAATCGCATCGTCGAATCCTTCTTTCATGAGCAAAAGCCTTCTGACGGAGAGATATTCAGGAAGATAAGATTGTACCAGAGGCAGAAAGACGAAGAGGCAGAAAACCGATGGTGGGCTTGTTTAGACAAATCTAAATTACGGGATTTACGCCAAGTCTTGAGGAAGAAAGAATTAGCTACGGCATTTGATGCGTTAATAGACATGCCAGGTTTATGGGCTAAAGTACAAATTGGGGCCCTTCAACGCTTGTTGGCTCTGAAATGCGATGAGGTAGGTATGTCTCTCGATCATGTCCCAAAAATTGACGTTCCCAGGAGATGATCGCCTACCTAAACCATGTCGCAGCAACTTGGTTTAGCATCCTAAAATGCGGTAATCAGACTCTCCCGCCTTCAATTATAGATTCTGTCACGGTTGCGAAATTAGAGTCACTTGCTCCGAGACACTCACCGATGGACAAAGATCTTATCCTTGCCATGATGAAGCAGGGAGAGATATTTCCATCCCAGCGTGATGAATCCACAAGACAGGCGCTAGCAGCAAACATTTGCGCCCATTCAGGTCTTATTCCTTCGCTTTGGACTTTTTTTGAAACGCTGAAATACCTTGAACCAATCTGCGAGGCACTCAAAAAGCTTATTGGGGTAAAGATCAAACGAACAATCCGAGCAAGTCTACGAGGTTACTACTTTGCACCGGCCAAAAAATTTGTACAAGTCTCAGGATCTAGAGATGTGGAGATCAAAGCCACACTAAGCATCAACCAAGCAGCATTTGTTTCGTACATAGAGTTATGGGCTTTCTGTGCTCGAAACTTTGATGACTTGACTACATATACACCTAGGATGGAGTGCAAAGGAACGAAGCCTCTAGTAAGGGGCCCAAACCCTGTTGCATGGCAAGGTTTTGCCAGGTTCGCTATATCGCGTGGATACATTACGCCTCGAGCTAAGGAGCTCTCGCATGAGAACTCTTATGCTCAGCTTGCTCTAGACTATCTTCGCAAGGCCAATCCTCTCATTACAGACTTTGATACTGCACAGGTAGAGAAGGTGGTTGCTGCTGGCCACCCGGAGGCTAGTATGGATGATGAAGTTGACATGCAGCCTGACGATGAATTCATCACGACGGAAAGACGTACTGGGCGTCCATATGAACTAGATCTTGCTAAAGACAAGAAAAATCTTTTCTTTACGCATTTATATGATGATCGGATATCAGAAACCATGAACCTTAACTTAGTGCGGCGGGACCTGTTCCATTGCATACTCGGCCGTCTTCAACTGGAGGTCAGTTCTTACTCAGAGGATTTAAATTATTCTGACAGGATATAGGCCTGTGAACTTGGCTCGATTTTCCGGAGCAATCTATCATGTGGAAAGGAAGAGGATGTAGGCATCGATAGTGTTATGGAGGATCATACTTCCGCCACAGAGGACACAGCGCTCCGCCATATGTATGAAACTCTTCAACACGATTACGATGTGCAGCATCGTGCACTTGAGGACGCGCTGAGATCTAAAGCTAGCTTGCAGCAAAAAATTGACATCATGCAACCGATGTATGAACAAATGAAGCTCGAGAAATCGAGACTAAAGGAAGAACTTGATGCTTGTCGCCAGTCAGCCGACAAGGAAATGCAAAATCGAGATGAGGAATTTTTACAACTGGAAATCAATACTAGAGACTATCAAGAGGCGGCTGAAGCGGCCACTAGTGATAGGATAGTTGCACTAGAACGGATGCAGGCCGCACTGGATCGAGAAAAAGTCGCTGTTATGGAAGTAGATCACTACAAGAAATTAGCCTCCGACCTGCAAGGGCAAGTAAACAAGTTATCTGTGGCTACCAGTGGGCCACAGTTACTTCAGCAAAGCAGCGTAGATCTACATACGGTATCAAACGCGTTGACGGGAAGCCTTAGTGACCTTGCCCAGATGGTCACCGATGCGGCTTCACATTCTACTTGGACAGGCTCGAACTCTAGTAACATCATCTTTATAGCTGTCTCTAGTGCTGAAGATGGTCGTCCAAGGGGGTTTGAATGCGAGGTTGCGAGAGACAGAAGTCAGGGTGTGCAAACAATCGAATCTATATTGGGTCTTACAAAGACTTGCTGGGGCGACTTAAGCGCCTGGGACTCTCGTGGAAAAATTCTCTCAGTCTCAACAGCGAGCTACTTGTTTGAAGTCCTTATAGAGAACACACTGTTTATCGGCCGTGGCCCGGTGTTCCAGACGTTCCTTGATAGCCGTGCAAACGAAATGGAATGGAATAAAGTTAGAAAAGTCAAGACTACGAAGAGGGTCAGAGACAAGACAGCCGGCCCGGACGCCGATAAGAATTACAGGACTGTCCAACATTTTGAAAGCAGCGAAGAGGAAGTTTATAAAAGTGCTAGCGAGGACGATACCCGGTTCCGTCAAAGAAAAGTTGCTGCTCAATTATTGGCGATTGAAGCCCCCAGAGAAACCGACACTCGATTAAGGGGTTTCGAAGGGTCCACGGAGCTATTAGGGGTAACAAGCAAGGAGCCTTTTATAGTGGGAGATAGTAGTGAGAGCGAGAGCCATAGAGATGGCGATTTGTCGTTCCGTACAAAGACAATCACCTTCGCACCCGGCGATTAATCACCGATCCTCCCCCAATAGATAATCTACTTGAAGAAGGTGCAGGATTAGGACAGGTAGAGATAACTGCCTCTGTCGGCCTTTGCATCTATAGGGCCCCAGTAATTGATATTCAGGGTGCAAAGACGGAACAAGGTGTTAAGAGCACATCACTAGCATCGGGTGGAAGTGTGTTTAAAAAGAGTTTGGTTGGCTCTATTTGATGTTGTGTGGTCAACTACGCTGTATCATATGTTGACACGTCGGCTCTCTCAGACAAAGCAGGCTTCGATTCCGAGGGGAGTACGAAAGTTGGAAATGGACTACCAAATCGACGAGGTTGCGGTGAGACGGAGACTTGTCTCTTTTTAGAAGCGGGAAGCGTGCAGGTTGAAGGAGACGATGGACAACGTACTACAGACATGGAGCTATCTATAGTACTGTCGTCCTCACAGTTTTCTATCCAATCCAATGTTCTTTTCTTAGCGGCATTTATTTGGGGCGGCGAAGGTGATAACGATGACCGTATAAGCGTAGCTCGCCCTCTAGCGATGCCATCGCTGAGAGTCTGATAATGAGCGGGGCGTTTGACGATTGCATTACTTGCACTGATCTATTCTTGCTTAGCACTGGAAGAAAATCAATCTAAAGACGCATACATATTCGTCCATAGCAGAAGGCCAACTCATTCCGTGCTGCTCTGATGAGAACACAAGAGATTGAGTACCGGGCCTGCTGATGGCAATAAAGACATGAACACCCGGGAACCTTTCACAGAATTCAGCAGCCTTTTTAAAGATGCCGTTGTATCGGGTATCAAAAGAGCGTTCAGGATTTTTGGGAGGTTGCATGGTTTGGTTTGATGCCATCATGGAGGACGATGTTGATGGAATACGGGATATGGTGGTAGATATATGAAGGAAACTGACTGCTGTTTCCAACCCTCGGAAAGATGTAACTTTAAAACCAGGTAACGAGGATCACATGATTGATTTCTAACGCATGTAGGCTAGGGGTGCATGGGCAGGCGCTTACAATAGTGGGGTTATGTACGGCGCTTATCAGCTACAAGTGCGCCTCGCCGAATCCCAACTGCATGGATCGGCCGCGTAGTCTGGAAACAGAATTGAGGATCGCCACATACTGATCCCGATTGCGACACGCAGGTCCAAAGATATGCTCAAGTGGTTGCTCCGTATTAATAGATTATAGTTGGTAGAGGCTGTACCACACTACTTTCATCTCACTTGTCACTAGAACATGCAAGCTACGTTGGTGTACACTGTTGCGTATACTTCTGCAGTTGCACTCTTGCTTTGTTGGAGATTGTCTCAGTTTTTAACTACGAAGGTGCGCGAGCGAATCTTTTCTACCTTCTCGAAGTGGGTAGTGTACACTGTCTTGTTTCCGAGGCTGAATGATAGCTCCGATGTTACCGTATTATCTGCGGTACTTATTGTTCTCTTTTTAGCAGGCAATGTCGTTGCATCTGTTCTTGCCTTACATGATCGAGACGAATTTTCTTTACGTTTAGCACGATTAAGCTCAATCAACATGGTATTTTTATACCTAGGTGGAAGAACAAACATCATTGTTGATAAGGTTTTCCGTCTCTCACACACCGAGTACTGGCTTTTACACAGGTGGCTAGGCCGTACAGCCGCAGCACAAGGTATCATACATGGAACCATAGAGGTAGTGCACTCTCAAACGACACCAACAGCCTTAAAACTCTCTGTACGTTCGTACACGTTCAAAATCTATACAAATTGGTCCTAACACCAAGCAGCTTCTTACCATCTCAGGTTTGATGGCATTGCTGTCTATTGTTTTTGTTCGTCGTAGGATTTATGAGCTATTCCTCCAAACACATCTCTTTTTTTCCATTGCCATACTGATACTTGTATGGCTACACATTCATCAACTCAACACATATCTGCTATCGTGTTCTACAGTGGCTGCTAGCCTACTCTTCATACAGAAAACACTGTGGATTATGTTTTTGGTGCGAAGAAACTATCTTTCAGGTTCTATACCTCGAATTTCGGTTACCCGATTCCCGAGGTCTGGCATACGCAATGCAATCATTCAAGTCCGGCTCGATATCAAAAAACCTTGGATGGTCAAACCCGG
Source organism: Leptosphaerulina australis (assembly GCA_026120165.1). NCBI lineage: Eukaryota > Fungi > Ascomycota > Dothideomycetes > Pleosporales > Didymellaceae > Leptosphaerulina > Leptosphaerulina australis. Next base: position 5,063 of record JALRMI010000590.1, read on the forward strand.
ACAGTACATCTATCTAATCCTCCCAAAACTCCGCAGCTTAGGATTAGGGGTATTTGAATCTCATCCTTTCATGATCGCGTGGGCTGTCGAAAGCGAGAAAGTAAAACCCAGTACAATTGTACTGTTGGTTGAAGTGCGCAGAGGATTCACACAGAAATTCCAATTTGCGAACCCTTTGAGTTCAGTAATCATTGATGGACCCTACGGAGGCAAAGAGTCAAACATTATGGCGAAGTATGACAAGGTCCTTCTTATGTCAAGCGGGATTGGAATTGCTTCGCATTTGAACACAGCACGATACCTACTACTAGCTCATGACAGACAGACAGCACGGATCAGAAGGTTAACAATGCTTTGGCTGTTAGAGACTCAAGGTGAGTTTCAGTTGCCCTATTAACGACATATCTAAGTTGATCTAGATGATTTCGAATGGGCAGGGGAGTTTCTTTGCAAGCTGCATGACATGGACCAGCGGAAAATTCTTAATATTTATCTTTATTACCCTAGCGCGATAGAAGGATCTTCTGAGGGGCTACCATTCACTCTTAAACCCCCCAGGGAAAGGATTTTGCCAACATCAGGTGCAGTTGATATATTGTGGGTTCTCAAGGAGGAATGGAAAGCCGAAGCTGGCAATATGCTGGTGTTGGGTAAGTGAAACTATTGGCCAACAAAGGCACGGTTAACAAAAACCAACAGCATGCGGAACTCCCCAGTTCGAACTCTGCATAAGACAGGCTGTGAGGCGTAGCCCTCATAACATTGACTTTCGGGCTAGTATCTTCCAACCATAGGAGGCCCAGTCTGCCGCGGCTGTTAAGCGCTGAAGCTTGCAAATATATACCAGTTGGTGCCATAAATAGAATCAATATAATTACAGTTGTCAGTTTTGATCCGACTGTTAGCTGTACTTAATAGCTTGAACACGTCATCTTCTCGGTATAGTTTATACAAAAAACTTCTACTCTCTTTGCCTCGTCAATAGAGTCATACCAGCATAAGATGTACAATGTAAGGGGTTCTCTATTTTCAAAGCGTATTCTGCTGATGTAAACTACAACAGAGCGAATGCAACACTTGCAACATGCTTGCAAGCTGCCTCAGGGACCTCGCCATTCAAGCTACAAAAGATAAGGTCACTCATACCACCGCTCAAGTCCGACTCGTGGACACAAACGTGGAGCTACAATTGTGTTGTACAAGGCAATCTCAGGTGATCAAGAAGATGTCTAGCAGGCTGGAAAGACACAACCGGGATAAGGCCAGAATGAGTGGTATGCTGGCTTATCTCTTGAATGAGAATCAACGCCAGAGAAAAGAAATTTTAGAACTGGGGATGCGAAACAAACAAAGGGAAGAGACCGCTGAGGATCTAGTGTGTGCTTCTGCTCTGCTGCAGCTCCGAAATATCTGAGACCTCGAAGCTTATTGGTAGGCGTTAAAGCACTAGTGCCAAAGCTCGCAAGGGAAATGTTTTCGAAAGAATGTTTGTTGGATTGTTCATTCCTTTCTCGCTATGAATGTGGGTTTATACTTAATGAAATGTTCCCCTCGTTGTGCGACCCTCAACGTGCTGCTGTATCATGTCTATCTATAGTTGGACACTCACAGATTTCCACAAAACTATTATTAACAAAAATGCTTATGCCCTGAAATGTTGAGAAGGTATTTATACCAATCAGCGCTGGGATAGAATGTGGTATCACTTTTTGTTCTAACATGAAAGTTCATTTTCAAATCCAACTCAAGATGTACGGGGTATCAAGTGATGATTGGCGTGAGTGACGTGCTAAGTAACTGTGCCACTTCAAATAATCTCCCCTGCACGGTAATAATCCTCCATGCACGGTAATAATCCTCCATGCACGGTAATAATCCTCCATGCACAGTAATGATCTTCCATACACGGTAAAGATCAGACGGGAATTCGCATAAACCCCGCTGTCTTACCAAATTCGATCATGCCCTGTACGTATGGTGGCTGAATCGCGAGATCAAAATCCATAAGCGCGTCCTCGGCATTCTGTTTCCCGAAGGAGTGCCAGGATCGTGCAGTGATTCTTTGCAATCTCCACCCGTACCGGACGACCCCACTCCTTCAGCACACTAAAGACTCTGCCATGAGCATCCATTGTAAAGCTTTCAAGGATGAAGCCTTCAAGAACGTGTCCCCGGCGGCAATGAAATGGGACCAGTCCAAACTTCAACGGTTGACACGATCTGCATCGCTCAAAGTGGTGCTCTAGCAGATTCATATACAGGTATTCAATACTGGTGGGCTTCCTGGAGCTTGAATGGATTACTGGTCTTGTAAAATGAACACGAGGGGTGTATTGACGAGACGACATTTAGATTGGATACTGCGACTCGAAGAGCCTTACTGAGCTCCTTTATGCCTTAATTTACTAGAACAGAAAACACAATACGTAAAAATCAGCCAAAAAATTCCCTTCCGTATTCATAGCACAGGATTTTGATCTTGGGATACCGGGCTGGCCTCCTTCGTAGTCCCCTCATTTCCGAAGTGATTGAGCACGGCTTTAGCCCAGTTCGAGAGTACATCAACATCTTGTCGTAAGTTTTTTGCCTCTTGAACGTTCCTTGCAAGCTCTCTGTGACTATATCAGCGCTGATGCAACTGTTTGCCCTATAGAATATCTCACCTCTCTACGTATTGCAGTTTCGCATGATACTGATTCTGAAGTTGCATAAAAGAGTTAAACGCGATCAAAATATCCCTTTGAACTATTTCTAGCGTAACTGTAGGCATGTCGAGCGCTGAGGGGTCATGCTGTGGGCCTGTGCGTTGCTCAGATGGAAAGTGGTCCTGTTCCATTGCCAACCCCGGAAAGCCAGCTGCGATGTCGGTTCCGAAAATATTCATGTAATCGGGGATTTTATTCATGTAATCGGGGAGTTCAAACTGATTGATTTGGTTTGGTAAGAACGGAGCTGAGCCCGGATCTAGCTTGTTGGTAGAAGACATTGGCACTGAGCAAAACAGGAATTTACAGAGAAGAATCTGCTTGATCTACTGTGAAGAACAGTCGACTAGTAATAAATTATTGAGTACTGTTCCTACTGCGCCTTATCTGCTCCTATTTAAAGCTAGATAAATCTGTGCCACCAACTTACTTAACCGCCGTTCTACGCCAAACAACATGACACTCAAGAGATGCTAACTCCAAAAATGGGGTAAGCGTACTATATCCTGTTTGTTGTATTACGTATGGATGCTAGAAATCGTCAACAATAATACAGATAACAGGGGTCGTTATTACCGGCTTCTCGAGCTTGATGATAGAAGGTGTACTATCGTTGAACACGTTTTCGAGAAAGTCCACCAGGAGCTTGTGGCCACTCCAGCTTTCCCCATTGCTCAAACCAAACATCTTGTTTGATTCCCGCTTACGACGTATCTGTGCAGGGCTACGCAGATCCTCACTCGGCTTGCCATTCATGCACTCAAGGATGCTTGCCCCAAGGTTAGCCAGGTCAATGTTAGAGGTGATATCGGTCGTTATCCAGACACAGTCCTCGAAATTTGCTGAAAACGTCAGGAACAGCTACTAGAATTGAGCCATTGGAGATGCGAACAGAGAAGGGGCTTGCCGTTGCTGCAAAATCGTATTGTTGCAGTAGAGATAGCATTATGTACAATACCAGAAGCAGCTATGTGTTTAATAGCGAGGAAAATCTGTATAATTCAGTGAGTTAACAGACCCGAAGCAGTTCAAGCGTACCGAGCTGGCTATAATCCGGATGTGAGATTCGTCAAGGCACCAATGGACATTAAGAACTTCCTCCAAAGTATATCTAGCGTACTCAAACCTGAAGAATATAGAGGTCTCAGATTCGAATACTTGATTGATCGTCGCAACGTGAGGGTGGGTGGATAATTTTTTGATCTTCTCAAGCTCTCGACGGCCAGCCTCAATCTCCATACTCTTCACCATTACCATGATTCCCTCATATATGCACAGATGCCATTTGGATTTGCCCTGTAGTAGCTCTCCCTGCAAAGAGAGCGTTTTCCACGGCTCTGTATACACTTCTTTCTTTTCTTGGAGAGACCTTTTGAGAAGTGCCGCTTTAGTGGGCACCTGAAACTTGTTGGAAGTTGCTTTACCCAAAGTTGGTAGTTGAGGTCTAGGGTGACGCTGAAAAGCTTTCTCCATCGCTGTGGAAGCCATCGTGGTGCTGCGCTTACGGACAGCAGTTGGCCCAGGGTCTTTCATTGAACCCCAGAGGGGCCGAAAGTGGAGCTAGATTGAAAGGGATAATTACCGATTCCTGCAACCTGAATTTACTTTTCTGCACACCAGCTTCCATGATTGGGGCCTGCAACTAGCTGAATACTGATATCAACCTTGGGATCAAGTGCAGGATAAAACGACCCCGAAAGGCGTCTCACTTCTAGTCCTTGTACATACTTTTCCCTTTTCACGAGATGGCTGCTACAGAAGTCACCTTACCATCCCTCCTTTGGCGCCGACAGAATGACTCGAGCAACCATCACGCTATCGAATCCGTGGAACTCGCACGGAGTCCAACCTGGCCTGCCATGCTACCGTCTCCCAATAGTGCCACCTACCCTCAGCCCAATTTGTACCTGCAGCTGTCCCAGATTCTGGAATGGGAGATTTGGAATCACAACCAGACCCGCCTTCAGATGCATACTGAGCAGACAAAGTGCGGCGAATTGGAAGCTGAAAATTGGAGACTTTCACAGGTTATCGTTCAGTGGCAGGAAGCTTGCAGAACAGCGCACGCCGCGCTTGACGAACATAGAATGGAGCACATCAAGTTGGTACAGGAACTAGAGGCAACAGCTACCGAGCTACACAGCCTTCAGCAGAAGGTAAATGTCATAATTATGATGCTACATTCGTACTGACTTTGAGACCCAGACTTCTGTAACTCATGAACTGTCTTCTAGCTGTGAAGAGAAAATGCTGCGGGCGAAAGCTAGGGTACTAACTATGAAGAGCGAGAACACAGAGGAATGCTTGTGCGATTGTGCTCCGGAATGATGGATGCGCAACGCGTAATCGTCTTGCACAAAGGGGACTCATGAACTGGCTGCCCTTGTATAGATTTCCACTTTCAACACAATGCGAATTATTTGCGTTAGATTCCGGGTTTAATAGTGTATTGCCCATGTGAAAGTTGTCCAATTGGTGAAGTTCTCGTTCAATATTGTGTATGCCGGTTTGACCCCTGTCAACCAACACCGAACACCAACTTTTCGAAGTTGGCGAAAAGTCGATTTCCATGGATTTTTCATTCAAACACGACTTAAATGCCTTGGTAAATCTGAATCCCAACGCCCTTTCCTCGCTGCAGGCGTTGTGGCAGGCGCGCTGGCCTCTTGTGTCTTTCAACTCTCTCATGAGTTGAAATATCTTCAAGATGGACCGTGCGCCAGTCAGATTTACACGTTCGGTCCAAGGCACACGACCACCACAGCGACCAGGAGGCAGTCCCACTACTCCTGCTGCTCGCCATACCTGGGCACCGCCAGGCCTGACACAAAGGCTCTCCACAGCGCAGAGCCACGGCTCCTACCCGCCAGAGCACCGGCTCTCAACACACAAAACACGGAAACGAGACAGTCAGCGAGGCCCTACCAAGGAAGAAGGGTAGGCTTGGCTCTGCCTTCCTACACCCTCCTCGTCCACACCGTACGAGAGCTACACAGCTCAACAACTACCAAACACCGCTATAGCAAATGCGGTAACGACACCAGCACTACTTGCAACGGACTATTTTTCTTTTACTCTCGCATGGAGGAGAGGAGAGACAAGAAACACCTCATCTAAGAGGTTTATTCACACAAGAGCCGCCTCCGCTTTAGCGCCTGGCGCGTCCCCAATACCCCATGGGAGGTGATAATGTATGTAAAGGCAATTGCCAAATGTACCGGGACGTTAATATAATACTACTACTACTACCCTGTCAACCAAGCATTATCGTACCTCGTGTAGTCATATTACATTCTGCTCAAACCGATAAAAGATAACGTTCCCCCTTGCCCGTGCCGCAAGAAACCCAGTGGTCGAGAACGACCAATTAGATTGCAAGGATGAGGAACTTTTGTACAAACATTGCGATTTAATTGGTCATTCTTGGCCCACTGGTTCTCGCGGCACGGGGGACGTTATTACATTTTGCTTAAACAGGTAAGACTACAAGCGCTCCGGATGCCGCGGCTATTTAATCCACGGTCCGAATACAGTAAGGGGCAGGGCATGATTGGCTAAGTTTCAGCTGCGGAGGGAGAACGCGTGTTGCGTCTGCAGTGCATGGTAGATCCCGCGCGTATACGTCGAGTGGACCCGCCTCCTTGCTGATTACGGTGCACAGTACACCGATCAATACCATACTGTTTATGGTTCACCCTACACCGTACGCCAAGAAGAGAGGCAGGGAAAGTAGCGGCAGGTTAACCCCCATGCACACAACTTCAAGCACACGATGCTTACTCCTACCCACATCCAACACACTCCCTGCACATCGATTGAATGTGTACGCGCGAGTGGACTTTGGCTGAATCACGCGATTCTGTTCACGTTTCTGTCTGATGTGTAGTACACCAGGCTTACTGCCCTGGGCTCCTGGTTCACGATATAGCAGGAAGTGTTCACAATTACACTAGCCGTTGTGCGCCCTTGAGAAATATCGGTCTCATAACAAGAACTTTACAGTGTGTATTGGTCAACTGTGCATCGATAGTAGTGTACATTCTGGAAAGCTAATCACCAAGACGTAAGGTCTGGCCCAACCCGCGACGCTCAACTTAAATAAACATCCTTAGACCTGCTCTCTCTGCATCAGGGACAACATACAGCGCCCTTCGTTTCTCGCTCGGAAGATATTCATACATTGTTATCCAGTCTCGATCGTTCGGGAACTTATCGTCACTAAGCTTGGTCTTTCGCAACACTTGAGGTGTCCCCTCTTCTTTGATCGGGGCTAGGCTTGGAATGAAAGATTTACGCTTAAGGTTGGCGGAGAACTTCGAACTTGGCGCAGGACATGGTGGTGGAGGTAGAAATAAAGTGACACCTATCTCGTTGGAGCTGATAGATTCCACTTGGATTCTGTGGCGTGACATTAGACTCGCAAGGCTCCTCACTCGAGCGTAAAGAATATTCCCGGCTGCTCTAGATCTGAGATTTTCTTCGTCCTCTGTACAATTTAAGATGTGTTCTACAACGTGTCGCTCTGGGACAGCAAATTGAACAGCAAGATCACTACAACGTCTAAAGCTGGGATAACTAGGATACATTCTCTACCGACCACGAAAGATCTTAGGAATTTTTGTCATTTATTCGAGATGGTAGGACACTGTTTTAGCGACACAGCATACAGACCTAGGTAACTATCGTTGCATTTTAACAGAGCATATTGCATGAAAACGCTGAACCGATTACTGAACGCAGAAAGCTGGTGTCGGAGAGCAGTAAAGGTCTCCCCCGATAGCCATCATGTGATAGTCAGCGTCTACAGCATTGAGCATTGGATAAAGGTGGCCAACAACGCCCTATTCGTTTTATTTTCATGCCGACCATGCATGCAGTGAAAACCGTCTTTGTATTAATCGGGTTGGGAACAGCTCAGATAGTCCCTTTTGACTACACCTTACCCGTCCTCTTTAGTCCAGTGAATCAGGTGAAAGCAGGACAAGAGATTCACTACCAGTATATCTCACCGCTGTCCCATTCGCCAGTAGTTCTTACAATACTGTAGGCTTGCCAATTCTCGAAATTCTACGTGTCAGGCCACTATGAGCTTTTCGAACGATACATTCCTATCAATTTCTACTGTCGTGAAACCCAGCAATTGTGCTGGAGATCAAGTTGCAGTCTTTAAGATACCCGACAGCGTCCCCAACGGAGTCGCAGGTCTAGAATGGTGAGCGTACCCAGTGTCACCCTCAATATCTTCACTCATGGCAAAGTAGGCAGTGCTCAGGAACTGATGGGACGGCTGTGGATTTATTCGTTATATCCGGAGGTTCTGGTGACTCGGAACAGCTTACTGTTGATGGCGAGGGCACGTATATAGAAGTGCAGTGTCGTAACAATGTCACTAGAACAACTGCCTGTCCTTAGGAGTATAGCTAGATAAAAATGCATTCAGATACCGAAAAAAAGAATTAAAAAAAGTAGCAAGTCTCTTTGTTGTAGTGTTACAGTGCTGACCGTTATTGGTTTCCGGATCTTGTACTTCGTTTGTGCTCACAACACGGACCTCCCACAGCGCACTGTACAGGGGTCTTCCAGCAATCGACCCTCTTTCATGAAGTCATTCTCTTTGAAGGGCACACTAAGTCCCAGCAAACACAAAAAGAGCGCGCTCTGCAATAGAATCCAAGCTAACATCTGTGTTGGATGTAATATGATTTATCACGATAGGCGTACTGCGAGAGGATTGTGTTGTGAGAACAAGCGAAGTGTGAGATCCGGAAACCGTTACTGGTCAGCACTGTACTTCTGTGGAGCAAATCTGATGTGCCTGACACCGTATTGCGATTTTCCGGTGTACGGAACACCGAAATCGTATTAGGTGTACCCATCGCATGCTCGTTGGTGCTTCTGATTACTGTCTTATTACCAGTCACAGTATACAGGTGTTAGTCGCTCCATTCGTGCAAGTTTCTGGAACCTAACAACCGTTCAATGATACCGATGGGTTTGGAACAATGGTCAATAAGAGAAGTATTTGATTATTAAATTACTATGAATTCTAACTAATTTACGCCCACGTTTTTATCCTACAAAAATAGCACATAAAGGCTTGCAACTAGGCCAAGACCTATCATAGGCTTCCTGTTTCCGGAGTTCGAGATAGGGGGAGATATGGCAATTGAGCTTGGTCCAACGTTGTCCGAGATAGTTGCCGTTATTGATGCTGCGTTGTGAGAATGCTGATCTAGTGGAAGCTGTTGGCAGGCAGATGTGGGTCGAGTTGTCGCGGTCACTGTTGAACGAGCATTCTGTAAAAACTCAGGGTGCGCTCCACCAGGATTCAGACTG
>JALRMI010000591.1:0-14077 GCA_026120165.1 Leptosphaerulina australis
TGGGATTGGGACTGAGACTGCGATGACGAAGATTCTGCCTGCGACGGTGCCGGATGAGGCCTGGAGTCGTAGGAAACGATCCATCGTGGCGAGGGTTGAAGATAGGCCGCCGCCGGCTTCATTTTTATTTCTTTGGTTTGCTCAGTTTAGGCCAGTTTAGTCATGAATTTCTGCAATAACCTGGCCGAGAATTGAGTCTCATTTGGTTCTACACTCTTATAATATTAACCCTATGACACTCTATCCTTCCCTAAACCAAACGAACTGTCCGAACTACGATTACTTCGCGACTCTGATTCGATCGATCACCAGCTGCTGTACGCTTACGTTTTGATAGCGACTTATGATAAGTTTCGTTCGCCGTTGAACGAAGCGTACCATCGAACGAACGAGTCGTAGTGCGTTACGATGGGAGCGCTGCTCACATGAGCATGCCGACACCTCGAACACCGGTATCAGAGTTTAACACAACTACTCCAATCCTAAGCTGGGGTTTTTCCACACTCTACCCCCGAGGACTTGCAGAAATGGTCACTTCTCGCCCTCGTGAAGTCCAGTATCCTGACGATATCCGGCATCTCCTCCTGCACAAGGGCGGTCGATTTGCAAGACACCCGCGATGGCGGTACGTCGTTTTCAACACTCTCATACGACACCATGTCAACACCAAAGCCGGCTTCTTTGTAAACAAACTTCATCCCTCTTGGAAAAGAGCTTGGTGCACAGCGACAATAGTGATGAAAACTTCACAACGAATGTTCTGTGATTATTAGTAGGGATGGTTTTACACTACGATTGATGTTATGTCCATCGCAAGATCTGTTTTTAGTAGTCAGTAGTTTCAGTACATTTTGTATGTAAACAAGCAGCTTGCGTTGACCTGGCGCATCTCCCGGTTTAAGATCGTTTACGAACTAATAGATTCTGGTTCATTTTATTCTACTCGGTTGCAGCCGCATATAGTTCGCAGCTATGCCCGGATTGGACGGCATGGCAGACAGCCAACACGCTGTGGCTACTTGGTGCCGCATCGTCTCACATCACTCCTGTGAACAGATGCCATCTGTCCCCAGAGGCCTGTCGTTTTACCTTCAGCCGATATCTAGACTTGCCAAGTCGCTCGTCAAGACAGCCGTTATTACTTGAACTCTGCATTACAGGCTCAGAAAGGCGTTCTGCCTCATGTTTCGCATCTAATGTACCTACAGTCTCCTCCCAGTGCTTGGCATCATCTGCACGTCTCCGATCCCCACTTGCCCAAGAATCTTTGTCTGTTCCATATATCTGAAGTTGTTCCATTAATTGAGCTGGACTTCAGACTAAGTACTGATGCTAATTAGTCACGCTCCCAGGTCACATGACTAGCACTCCATCGTCCATCTTGACAGAGGCGAAGCAGGAGTCGTGCACATAGGAGACGAATTCGAACTAAGAAATATTGTTTATGTCAAAATGAGCTCCTAGTATATACCGTGGTTGAAAGTTATACAGTGATTGATTGATTGCTCGACTAGAAACATGAAAGATGTGCGTGTACTTGATAGTCACATGATCATCTGTCGTATGATTTCAACAGTATGAAGTTTCTATTCCAAGACAACAATAACAATATCTCAATGCTCGCTTTGGTGGCATAGTTTTCCCATTCTCAACATCACAAGCTTGTAAACAAATGAACACATTGATCAAGTCGGTCTAGCTATACTAAGTAACTATTTAGCCTATTGAAGCCTGACTGTTACTAGATGCATTTGAATTGCCTTGTTTGTTGACAAGTCTGCTGCCTCAGAAGCTCGAAAATGAGAGCAAGAAATAGTTCGCGCGACATCGCAGAGGAACTGCCGGTATGGGTTGTTTTCGAAATTCCACTCCCAACAACACGGAAACAGGGGGGAAAACACTAAGGGGCATTACTTTTTACATGATTGTGGTTTTTCAAAACATGCATTTGTGGTTACTTTACCAAGTATATACGGCCGTGGCCGTATATTTTAACACATTTATATTCATTTACCCCACTTTTTAACCGTAGTGTAGCGAAGGGTCAAGAGTAATGGTGAAGTCGATCATCTTGCCCTTCAAAAACTCACTATATTCGTTTTTTGATACAAGCTCTTTCATAACTCGTTCAGTGGTGATTCTGTAGTACGAGAGGCCAGGAAGGCCAAGTACAGCTTGCTTCTGAAGCAATGTGCTTCAGCATCTGGCTATGCACAAATTCATTCCAGCTCGGTTCGTATAGGTGCTTCGTTTTGCACACTGCAGTCCCGTTTCGAATCTCCCGCATGGCTTTAAATTCGTCTTTCAACTGTTCGTGGGTCTTGCTATTCGATATCTTTGCCACGTAGTCCTCTAGATCACCAAGATTCCCATGAGTATCTTGTTTCACCTCAGTCTGGAGAAGAGTTAACTGAACGACTATGAGAAAAACATGTTCGAAAACCATGTCCCCATACCTAGTGGAATGACGCCTTTTGACCGCTGAGATATTGCTCCAATCGCCTTGTAGAGTGTTCTCACGCCCTGTGGGACGTCTGTGCTCGATGTCGCTAATTTTTGAGCCACTGGTTTCCTGGCGATGTGGAGGTCAACCATGCGGCGAGTTGGGCTACGCAACCGCTTAGAAATGGTTGAATCGTATGTCGATATAGCCTCTATATCGTCAATATTCTCACCTGTTTGCACGTCAGACACGTTGGGAGTTAAGACTGGCACCAATCTTGCATTAAGGTTTGAGACTGGCAGCGATTGAGGTACTGCACGCTTCTGACGAGTTGGTTGTGACGTTGAATTAGGGTTCATGACATGCTGCATTGTAAGGGAAGTATGCCCCACTGCCAGCACATCTGTTATTGATTCTGAGCCTTGCCCATTATCCTAGTTTGCCTTCTCGACTTTCTTGTTGGTGACCGCGAGTTCTGTGACATTGTGCGTATTAGTGCGGCCAGTTTACATGACTCACTCACCGTCCACCCCCAGATGAAAGATAACTTAGCACACTTAACAATGTGTCGAACCTACAAACCTGATAGCTATGATCTCCAACCTCCCATACCACCAGAGTTTCCAGAGGCGAGACTGGCCATTTTCAACTGCAAACAGTCAACTCCAAGTTGGAGATGTTCAAGATCATCTTACAAGTCCAATTGTCGCAAATGAATAGTTATCCAAGTCAAGAGAGAAAGGCTGGTGTTGAGGTTGCAGTTGATCAACGCATCCCCAGCACGTTCCTTAGGATACTGACATCATCAGCTCCACCAAAAAATCAGCCCACCATCAACCACCAGCGAGTCGCATCGCAGATTGACACATGCATCGGCATTTGTGCCTGAATCTCAGGCTCACTGAAATTAATTGTCATCACCATGTCGTCGCTACTTCCGTTATGTCTCCATTCTATCTCCACTGCTTCCTTCCCCTTCCTTTTGTAACTACTTACCGTGATCACACGTTCCCCCTTCTCTTTCCTTACATGTATCTACAGATTAATAACAAATTCTTTTCTCTGTCTATAAATTCCAGTGCGCACATAGAACTATGTCCTTATTACACACCGTTCGTATCGCAACACCAACAGCAGCACGCTTCATCACACCCATAAATCAAAGAGCCTTTAGCAGATCACTCAAGATGTCTGTAACCACCAACTCCGACGTCCTCTCCCAGATCACTGCTGCGGAGAAAACCCTTACAAATAAGGACAGTCCTATTCGAGACGGTCCCACCGCACGTGCACAGAAGCACGTTGGCCAACAGCTCACTTCACAAGTTATCAGTGAAATTACCGGTGCTGAGAGGGAGATCACTGGCTCTGAGCGTCCAACTAAGGGCGGCCCGACAGCTGTGGCACAAAGTATCTTGACGAACGAGGGCGCCACTAGCAGCACCAACGGTGCACCAAGTGCCTCATCTCAAGGACCCAACCAAGTGTCGAGCAATGGCTCTAGCAACTCAGAAAACCATACCGGCACCATCGACTCTTCGACGCTGCACAAGATCACCGAAGCTGAAAAGAACATCACCGGCGAGCAGCGACCTGTGAAAGGCGGGCCGACGGCTAGAGCGCAGCAGCATGCTAAGGAACCCATTACGAGCGAGGCACTGCATGACATCACGGAGGGCGAAAAGAAGATCACCGGCGGTGAGAGAATCAAGGGGGGTCCCACGGCCCAGGCTCAGAGCGAGCTGGGCAAGAGCAGGAACAATTGATTGCATACGTGCTGTACGATCGAGTACGACAAATTGTAAAATGAAGAACTGTACGAATTAGCTGATATAATAGATCACGGTATTTGAGACGACTACATCTGAAATGTGTAATCCTGTCTGGATAGCTTTGTAGCATGAGCATGGTATGCTGCCTGATAAACGACTTTCCAGATGAACAACTTTAAGGTGATACTTTCTTCTACATTGCTGCGTTCGCAGAATTGGATCCCAGCCATGCCGCGAAGGCTTGCGCATTCCGTGTTTGCATGAAGATTGTGCCAGGACCTGTGAACTTGCACACTAGTCCTTCACCGGCCATCATGTTGGATACGATGCCGCCAGATGCCACGCGTTCGAGGACATACTTGCAGTTCCAAGCAACGAGGTGGCCATTGTCGATTATGTACTTTTCATCTTTTTGCAGCTATCGAGTTTGTCAGTGTCTCATCATGTGTGATAGTGCATGAAACTGGGATGCTACAAGGAAAAGGGTGGGACAAAGGAGAGGATATGCCAACTCACATCTTTCCTGATGATCGCACCAAAACTGGTACACCACAGTATTCCCTGCCCACTGATTTTGTACACAAACAAGCCCTCACCACTGAACATCGCCTTCGTAACACCCTGGCTCTTGTATTCAGTCACGATACCCTGTGTGCACGCGAGGAACGCATCTTTTCCGACGCTCCACTGCTCGTGACCTCCTAGTTTAATGATAGTTATGTCACCGATGGACGCAGGCGCAAGCAGTAGCTCGCCCGGACCAGTGTATTGGGATTTGGACATGTCACCGCCAATGAGGGCCTTTTTTAGGGAGAATTTCATGGAACCTTTGAGCGTTATGGTTGGTGTCATTGCTATCATTGCGCCTGGAGGTTGTTAGCATTCCATGTCTGTTGCTGCATAAATCACGGATTGGAAAACAAGACACACCAGGCTTCGCGGTGAAGGGACATCCGATTGCAAGTTGCACTGTGAGGATGGTGTTGGTATCCCTATGGCTTACTCGGTAGCTTCCACCATTGAAGGTGCCGACATCGTCTGCGGACGTGCTTCCTACTCCTACAAAATGTGGTTGAGATGCTTGAATCTGTTGTTGCTGTGGCTGCACCTGTTGCTGTGGCTGTACTTGTTGCTGGCTAACCTGCTGTGGCGGCATGCCTGGGTGTTGAAGAGGGCTCTGAGTCGGCGCTGGTGCGCCATAAGGGCTCAATGGCCCTTTCTCAGGGAAAAACTGTTGTGAAGATTGGTGCTGCTGCTGTTGTGGTTGGTGTTGAGGAGGCGCACTGCCAGGTGGCGGGAAATGTTGCTGTTGCTGTTGCAAGTGATCTGGAGGCGGCGCATACTGCTGTTGCTGTCCGCCCGGTGGAGGGGGATAGTGTTGCTGCTGCTGCTGTTGTTGTTGCTGTTGTTGCGCGGGAGGAGATGAGGGAGGCGGAGGGTATGACTGGCCGCCTGGCGGAGGCGCAAAATACTGTTGTTGACCTTGCTGGTGGTCTACTATCTGTTAATATGATATACGACAGCTGTCAACGCGATCAGAGCGTACCATATCCACCCTTTTCTGGCGGTGCTTATTCAGTCAGATCATGTTTATTGAATTCATATACGCAAAGCTCACGAGGATAGAAGTTCCCGCCCGGTGGTGGACTTCCTCCGAATCCTGACATTGTGTCTTACTAAAGACTGATTTGGCTTGATAGCTATTGTATATTAGGGCGACCAGCGCGTGTACAGCTTGCACGACTTGGAGTAATACTTCTGAGGTGACAAGAAAGAAGACAGAAGATTCGAACACAGCAGGCGCGTGATGAGCACATATACCCGCCCGCCGCGCCCCTCGCTACCTGTTCGTGTCAAGCTCAGCCTCAATCATCCATAGCTGTTGGCTAGTGGGGTATGCAGCCGCCGAATAGCAAAGCCCCGCAATGCTTTCCCAGTCTTCGCTGCAGCTTATCAATCTCACACTACACGGTGATCACCTTTTATGTCATTGCAGCTATTCGTGGAACCTTATGAAAATGGCCATTGTAGAACGGAGATGGTGTTGTTGGTTTCAAAATGTATCGAAGCTTCATAGAGCTCTACGGATTCGAGGATCAGGGTCCAAGCGTTGGCGTCCCGCACGCAAGCGCCCACATTATCTCCCGCACTTGAAATCTGCCTGTGATTTGCTGGCGCTTACAGACCATGTAATCAGCTCCACGACAGGCCTTGGGAAACATAGAAAAGGGGCCAGGACAAGCGTCTTGACGTAAAATATCATCACCAAACTAATCTTACGATGAGATCAGGAAAAAGTTAAATCACCATAGTAAGCTTTTGATTGTGTCGTGAATGCGGATACGCATGAACAGTCCTTAGTAGTCTTGTACACCAGGCTATTCGTGTATCACTCTTTTTGCTATACAGTTATCCGAACGAGTGAGCAGCCATGACATCCGTAGCGCCTGCCAACCCACCCAAGCAAATGCATGTCGATACCCATAAAGCGCAAACGTGTACTCATTAGGTCTTGACCATCCTCCTTCTCTTTCCGATCTGCGCAGAGAAACCAGTCTTGATGGCCTGGACTGAACGTCTGGACCCGCAGCTGTTGCAAGTAACGAAGCTAAGGCGGTTCTCACCCTTGGAGAGACTATGGTATCGTCAGCTTGAGTTGAAAAAGACCAAACCCCAGGGTCAAACTTACTCTGTATCTGGGGAGCGGCAAGTCTTGCAGGTAACGTATTCGACGATGTACCGCCTGAGAACGTTCTCAATCTGCTTCTGCTGGAAACGACCCTTGATGACCAAACGGCGGGAACCGTCAACAGAACCGCTGGTTCCCAATTCGGCAAACAAGAACTGAGTAACGTGCTCGTCGGTACGCTTCATCCTCTTGCAAATTTCTGCAATGTTGGCGAAGATGGTCTTCTTGTTTCCTTCGCGGAGACACTGCGGTGGAGGAATCTTGTAGCTCTTGACGCTATTACCGGCGAGATCGGGGTGTTGAGAGTGGAGGAGAGTGAAGAATCGGTTCAGGAGCATGTCGTACTTGATAGGGGTTGTGTTATCGTGCGACCAGATACCGGTGCCCTTCATCATGTCTCCCTCCTGTACTTCCTCCTCTTCAGCAGCGGGTGCTTCCTCCTCGGCAGCATCGCCACCAGCGGCAGCGAGCTTCGCTTCGAAATCATCCTCAACCTTCTTCTTGCTTGACTTCTTCTTTTTCTTGAGCGCAGAGAAATCGCCCTCGGCGGCATCCTCGCCCTCCTCGCCCTCCTTCTTTTTGCTCGACTTCTTCTTCTTCTATCATTTGTTAGAATCTATCCGTGCGCAAAGCATGACATAGCAATCACACCTTCTTGGCTAAATCAGCGAACATCTCAGTGACCTCCTCGACATCCTTGTCGTCGCCTGTTACCTCAGACATCAGCTTCACACCCAATATACGTGCATATGCAAGGGGCTTTACCCGCAAGCGCAGGCGAGCCAGTGGAGTGGCTCTCAGCGGATGACTTACTGCCGTTGGTCTCTTTCGACTCAGTGACCTGGCCATCGCTGTCGACGATTGTGGTACCCTCGGAAAATGCGACGGACTTGCGGGGCTTGCGATCGGCGGCTTCCTATTCAATAGTGTCAGAAGATAGAGGTATGGAAAATTCGCTATCGGTGAGTATGGAAGTTTAGTAGCATGAGGGTGTTTGTCGAGAGAACAATGCATTTGGCGTGCGAACGTGGGGCGCGAAATGACGTACAGTGTCAGCCATGATTGCGGTTATGTTCGTTTGTATTGTTTCGTGCACGATGGTGTATTCCTGGGTAGTATGTCCCCGGTAATTGGCAATGATGGGTTTAAGTGGTGTGTGGAGTCGCGGAAACGGAGCTTGACCTTGACTGTTCTTTTTGCCGCATGCTGTGAGTCGAACAATCAATGCCAAGAATTCAGCCACAGTGCGCTAAGCCCCACCTTCCCTCATTGGCTCTGCCACTCGGCTTCACATTCAAACGCGAACCGGGGTAGCTTTGAACCTCATATCATCGAACGTCAGCTTCATCGATGAAGACACGGTAGTACGCTGCTGTCGCCGACTTTCTAATTACCCTATTAAACTCATAAACCATCAGAATTACCGTTATGTCTCTCAGCAACAGCCACAGTTTCATCGAGCCACACGCCAGCTTCTCCGAGGCCGACATCGACTCCCTCCCGTCCTCTTCCACTAGCTCCTCAGTCGATGAAGACGAATATGTATCAGATGCTGAGAGGGAATGGAGGGAGTCATTGCAGCAGATGGAGCTGCTACTGACAATGGTCATGGTGCCATACATTGGGAAGTACTTTGGGCGGAAGTTTGCGTATTATGGTACATCATGCGGCGACGGTCATAGGTGCGATTGGCGGCTGACTCTTTACAGGTTGGGCGAAATTCATGGAATGGAAATACCCTGTTGAGGTCGTCATCACGAACAAGACTGCGTTTAAGGCGACAGGAGCTGTCGAAGCAGCAGCAACATTATAATATATTAAGACAAAGGCGTTTGAGGCGTAACGATACACGGTTTCGCATTTGAAGGAACATCTCACCATCAATATCAATGCACACGACAAATTAATTACATTGAGCCAGCAGTCTCGAAGGTCGTTCAATAACAATATACTGATGAAACATCGAGTCAGGGAACAAACAAAGTACTACCAGGACAACGATCAGTTAGAAGAGATAAACAACTCATACTGGGAAAGATAGCTTGAGACGCACACTAGGCCAGATTAATGGATAACCGCCCAAACGCCATTTCCAAGCGAACACCATTCTCGTTTTCCTATCTAATAGTCGTTTCTTTCCATGAGTATCAATTCGTAGATGCAGTTCCATTATGGCCACCAAGGGATGATATTTCCTCTTATCCTTCATCCAACCATGTGTCCCACTCGCATGCCTTCTTTCAAGCCTTTTCTTACCTTAGAGCACCTCCCTCCACGACCCTCGGTTTCCTAAAATATGCCTACGTCTCACAATGCACAAAGCTAGCCGAAAGAAGATTTCCATAAAAATTCTATAGATTGTTTGGTATTGATTTTCATCCGTAAGAATGGTATTAAGTCCACTATTTCGCCTCTCGAAGGACGTATAGGACGTGTTGAGCTATGGAGTCATAGTGCTGACGCGCCACTTTAGAAAGCCTTCCTTGTCTATGCAGGCATTGCTACAATTTCCAGCTACAGCTCGCTTTCCGCTTAGAAGAAGCTAGCAGTTTAAACTCATTGAACAGGAGCGGAACTGGTTCCTACGTATTCTGGGCATTTCAGTGGCGTTTAAATGAGTGAAGGGGAAGGAGGAATAGAAAGAGTGAGAAAGGAAGTGTCTATTATGTCTCCATATCCATAATCGCAGAATGCCTAAATGGTACTGTTGGTATCACCGAGTATCGTACCGACATCGCGGCACGATACGAGGACTGCAGGTCATACGGACCGATTGATCTATATGCCGTGGTGCATAAAGATACGGCCACGACCAACATTGAGAGGACGGACCCAAGAATCTGAACCTACACCCGGCAAGCTAGTAGATGACCTAGACGTCACTGCTAGCCCTTGCCACGTAGGAGATTCGCGGTATAGCTCTATACAATCTACTCTCTTGACCCATACATCCTTCACTTTCATCCCTACCTGCATCTTTGCGCACCGTAGACTAGCGTTCCGCGACATCTACGGGCAGTCGATTAACAGCGTCCATTATACCTTCCCATTTCACGGGCGGGTACACCGACAGGTACCCAGTGCGTTTGGATCTTTTGGTGGGTTTTGTACAGGGATGCTACTTTGGCCACATCTCGGTATAGTACTTTATGAGCTGGATGAAGTCTTCAGCGATTTTGTAGTTGGTTCCCCCCACGCTCTTGTTTCGAACTCCTCAATGACCTCAACTTCAGAGTCAGTTGCTGCAATAATCACACTTGGTGTTGGAAAGTCAGCATGAGCCTATTGTTGCAAGCACACCAACGCAGCCAGAAACTGGGCACCCAATTCATATTTCTTTTGGCTCAAATGTATGCCCAGTTTCTGAGGAACCCATCTACAACTGGCGCTGCTAGCAGGCGCAGTCAACAAGTCAATTGCCAATCGTGAGCGATCCAGGTACTTTGGCTTCAACGCCACCCAGTAACGTTGTCAGAAAGAAGATCACCATGAACAGACCCAGGGAAGGTGATTGTGGTGGCTGAAGTAGTTTCACGTTCACTTTGACCAGAGAGCTTGGCGTGGATATATATATTCTATGTTAAGAAACTAGTGCCATTAGTCGTAGTATGACTACCTAATGGATAGCTCAGCTCAAGTCAAAAGTGGTTGTAGAGTGTATCGATTGCTAACTATGCGCAGCTCGGCTAATATAGAGCGGCGCAGGTCATATGACCTAACGTCCTCATGACAGGTGAGCGGAATATTCTCAACATTCTATTAGATTGGCATGACCTTCTCATAGGTAAAAGTGGTTTGTGAAGTGTATTCATTGAGTTAATCTACACAAGCTCATTGGAGATTCCATTTTATATCCTTACTGAGAGCCGTCGCACTTGCAGTGTCGGTGGTCGTCACCCACTCCCAATGACCTGGACTGCAGTCACGCTTCTCAGTATATTCATAGGTTTTGATTCCTGAATTGTTCAAATCAAGCACCCAAAATCAGAGTCAAATCAGATTCAAATCAGAATCAGGTGTTGTTGGTATTTTTGTATAGTTATACTGCAAATAGAGTCCCTGGAGCCTCACTGTCGCTCCCATAATTGCTGTCAACGTAGTCATTTGGCAGTCTATAAGCGACACCACGGTGTGACCAGTCCTTCAACAACTCCGAGCATCTAATTGTGTTGGCACTCAACTGAGATAGCTCCCACGAGGTTGTCCTTTTCGCCTTACTGAATGTTCGCTCCGACTCAGCGCTCATTGCGAAGGCAGAGAGCACGTCAATGGCGAGTTGTGACAGGGCAGGGAAGGTTTGTCGTTGTGCCGGCTGGGCCCACCACTTAATAACCGTCATTTGTCTCCCTTCCAGGGTTGGCAGTCGACTCGGAGGTGCGGAGATGAAGGCTTTGAAGTTGTACTCACTGTCTGCAACAACGGCTGATTGTTGTTGCCACAGATCAAAGGCTGACAACTCGGCTGCGGAGGTATCTTTATCCCCTGGGCTGCTGGACAGGGTAGGTTCTAGCCAATCACGGTATATATGCCACAAGGCCTCTGCCCGTTGCAGACCCAATTTCAACCACTTTCTCTTCTCTGTTGTATCCCATTGGTTCTGTAGCCATTTGTAACGACGCTCTGGGTGCAGCAGGGCAGCTGTAATGTAGGCACCACTCTCATCAATAAGCGCATAGTACTTGCTAAAGAGAAACCAGGCCGTGTTAAGTGGGACTAGCAGAGTCTTGTGCTTAGAATGGTGTCTCTGTTCGTCTCCGAAGTGGTTAGTCAGGAACTCCATGGATGGTTGGAAACAGTCAAGGGTTGCTTGATGTCCCTCTGCCTTAAGAGTTACCTCCTTAAAAGGAACAAGGAAGTTGCGAACATGATCTAAGAGTGTCCAGTCGTCATCTGTAAGCACAACTAACTTCAGAGCATCATGATACCTCGCATACAACGCGTTGAGGATAGGCCTTGTTCTGAAGGTCTCTTCAATCATAAGAAGCCAACCATTCCACCGTGTCTCGCCTGGGATCTTGGGGATAGTTGCTGGGCACTCTGGAAACCCTTTAGCTAGTCTCTTAAAGGCTTGATTAAACTTGTCGTCTCGCAGAATAACTGCAAAACTGCGGAGTTTTGCGAGTGCGCGGTGCCGTACAAGGGCCGTGTCTGCAATGTAGTTACTCTCACTGTAATTCTCTGTCCCGCCCCTGTCAGACTCTAGCTGTTATGATCTTGCTGTTTTATATGCCACTTTGGCTGCTTCTTTGTTGGTTGCGAACATAAAGTACTGTGTGGCGAGATTGATGATATGCCCGATGCAACGTAGTCTTCATGTCTTCTCGGTCCAGTAGTTAATGCCTTCAGCACGCACAAAGGCCTCAATTGCACGGACAAGCGTTTCATTCACTCCTACATTGTCAGATGTTATCCAGTCTAACCGTGTAGTAAGGTTGTACTCCTTGATAGTCTTTATAAGGAGTGTAGCCAAGTATGCCCCAATTTTAGATTCTTCGCTGTCAATGTCGACAAGTCGAACTAGCTCTCCATTTTGGTCGACAAACTGGACATTCACTGCCTGGAAGTGCTTGTGCCTATGCATCGTCTTCCACGTGTCAGTGCTGATGTGGAAGCAGCTGATTGTTTCATCGCAGAGGTACCGAATAACCTCCTCTTGTTGAGCGCGGAAATTCCGGACAAGGCGTAAGGACAGTGAGCTACTGGAGCGAAGCAACACATGCTCAGCCTCGGGGTTGACAGTTATAATTAACGCTTTGAATTCGGCAGAGACTACTGATTTATGTGATATACTACACGCTGTCACGAAGCGGGCGAGGGCGTTGCGGAACGACTGCTTTTGAGTAGTATTGCGGAGGACTGTGGCGGTTTGATTGTGACTGGATTCGGCATGCTTCACAGCCATATTATGAAAGCCTTGTTGCATGCTGTTGGCTTGTGCAATCGTCGAGGGTGTTGCTGAGAATCTGCCCACAAAGATGGAATGTTTTCGGAGGTGACGAACCGCATCGCTTGATGGGCCCTTCCAGTTACAATTGCCCTCTGCGCAGTAGAAGATTCGATGGCCATGATCATCTCTCTCAGCCTCGTAGGGTAGCCGTGCTCTTGAGTGCTTCCAAACTGACTTGTTTTTCTGCCCAGCGCCCCTGTGAGGTGTACTGTTGCCTCTCTTCCTCTTGAGAAACTGAACCCCAGTCTCCATCGCAGGAGTAACTGACGAGTGTGTTGGAGGTGCAGTTGATTGGAACTGGCCGTTAGCATCGGTGAGGATGGCGGCAATCGTCTCGTTGATATCAATCAGGCTGGTAGTATCAGTGTCCTCTCCAGTCCCTGTCTCATCCAGCGGTGCAATTGACGCATCCTCATATATATCATCTTCATCAGGGACAACGAACGTCTGGACCAGGCGGCTTCTTCTAGGACGATTGGCCATAGTGGAAAGTAGGTTTTCAAGCGGAATAGCTTGGAATGAATCCTGTCGATTGGTCTATCTATAGCAAGCGGCAACCTATATGAGGCTTGCTGGCTAAGAGCAAACAGATAGACAAAGATTAGATAGAACAAAGACAGGATAGAACAATGAGACAAACAACAATCAGCTGTACAGACCGGAAGCTTCCCGGCTCCATCATGGAGCCTGGGCTGACATGGGTTAATAGGTTAGACAAGGGTGTGTTTCCAGCTGAGGGACCGAGTTCTTGAGGATTGGGTACAGCCGAGGTCGAACTGGCTGATTCAATTGATTTAGAGTCAAATCAAAAGGTCATGAATCTGAGTCATATCCATTAAATCAAATCAGATTCGTTTTGATTTGGAATCAGAAATCAAAATCTATGTATATATTGCTCTATGGAATCTGACAAAGAACACACAATAAATAAACGTACTTACCAATCTTTACCTCCTTGCACTTGAGCATTTAATCCGACAAATGTACAGCTGCAGTACCCACCTAGTGCCTGTCAGATGTTCATATACACTCTTTTTTTAAGAGGCTGTTATTGTTGGTACAACTGCAAATTGTACTGTGATAACAGTACGATAAGACGTGTCACTTCTTGGCCGGATTGGGTATCGTGCGGATCGAGCATGAGATAACGCTGCGGTGCATAAAGATACGGCCACGTCCAACATTGGAAGAAAGAACCCGAGAATCTGAACCTACAACTGGCAAGC
>JALRMI010000592.1:0-14073 GCA_026120165.1 Leptosphaerulina australis
GTGGGACGGCGCGACATAGCGTCTACGCCGTGTCGGCTGTCTGCCAAGCCTGCTAGCCGGGCATAGCTGCGGATACATCGCGGCTGAAACCGAGTAGGAGATAATCAATCAATCAATCAATTTTACCGAAAGTATATAAGCGAGAATCTTGTGGTGTAGAAATTATGGAAAGACATGGTCAGTGTTACAAGCCTGAAGTGCGAGAGATTGACGTAGATGAAGTATGCATCAACAACTGAAAGGATATCATGATCTGGGCCTGGATTTTTCAGGCAAAGGGCATTTGCATACTTGTGGTTCTTGGGAATCTTAACATTTTGTACAGTGGTATTACCGTTGGTTTCAGTGATACAGCACAAACTGATACTTTCACTCTGTGGCCAGATTGGGTATCGCGCAGATCGAGCAAACGGTATTCCACTGTGTATAAATATACAATCTCCTCCAACATGGAGATGGAGAACCCAAGAATCTGCACCTATAACTGGCAAGCTAGTAGATGACCTAGACGTCACTGCTAGCCTTTGTTACGTAGGAGATTCACGGTATAGCACAACAAATCCATACTCTTTGATCTACCCATCCTTGATGATTTCATACCATCCCGTGCCATTGCGCAACCGTAGACTAGCGCTCCGCGATATCTACGGGCAGTCGATTAACAGCGTCCAATATACCTTCCCACTTTACCGGCCGGTATACCGGCAACTACTGTCATAGCTGTTCGTCAGGTCTCCCAGACCAGGTGCTGTGAAACAGCATAGACTGCCAGGTCTTCCTTAACAGCTTGATCTAAAGGAGAGAAGCGTGATCTAAAGGGAAGGAACATGATCCGGCAGTTTTCTCTTTGGCGGCTCACCAGAAATGCACTCATAACACGAGCGCGCACAGTTCACTACTGACCGATAATGGAAGAGTATTCCAACTCCTCTATGTTGTCTAACGTCACTGTGCCACGGTCAAGATGAGTATACTCAAGGGGTAAAAGGTTGACCTTTGGCTTCACAACACCATGATAACCCCTCCCCAATGTCCTTGGCATCTTCCTCAAGCCCTCAACCCCCGCTACATCTACCAAATTATCACTTCTGAACGGAATGCAGGAATACATCGTATCTAAACCCATCTGCACACAATCAGTAACTTCCGTAGTGCCTTCAAACTCGTCCTGTTCTTGTAGGCTAAGACATTTTCAGTGATCCTCGTTTAGTGTAGAATCCTTGATCGCCAGGAGTTCAGATGCAGTCGATCTACCCCACTTTGCCTGTCGCAGCGGATAACCCCGATGAGATATCTGCATGCGTATGACTGGGGATTAGGACCGGCTTGGCGGAGTACTCGAACGAGGGCATGGGGGTGCTTGTCTGGCCTCGATGGATTGTGAAAACACTGTCTTTGACGTTAACCTGCAAGTCACCCAATCTTGAAAGTCATGTTTGTACAAGAGCTCCTACGACTCTGAATACTGGAGCTGAGGCGAAACTGTGGGGTGGGTTGGTCTGGAGAGTGCCCCAGTGTGGATGGGAAGCGGATGCTACGAGCTGCTATGTAAAGACCAACGCGTCAGACAGTTACGCCTATCCATGACTTAATTGCCCTAAGTTCTCTTATAATTCAACCAGAGGGCCATTTATATACCTGATCAAGCCGCAGCTTTTCATTGCTGCATCCCAAGCCTTTTAGCTGGAAGAATGGCGCAAACAGCGCTCGGTGCCAGACAAAAGAGCTACACAGTCCATGCTCGACTGTGTACTTTGGCAGTATACAGCAGCGAGGCCATCAATCTTCCCTTGTTACTCTGGTACAATTGCCACTGCTACATTTGTACATCTCTGGTCCATGGATAGATGATTCTGACGTACTGTCTTCCACTACGATGCTGCATAGCCACACCTCTCCTGCCCATCGACTTTGGCGCCCAGGGCAGGGAACTTCCTAGCTCGCCGCTGCTGTCAAAAGACCTCAAGACCAAGGCTTCTCTTCTCCACATATGGAAACTGGATGTTGTCTAGGAAGTTGGCGAGCCTCGCAACTGAGCCTGACAAGCCACGCCAAGCTGATAGCGTAATGCCAGCCGCTATCGCACCCGATTTCGGAGTCGCAGTACTTATATCATGGAATCCCCAGAAATCACTGTCGACCACGATATGATTAGTACGGTCACCAAAGAAGAGCAGGGATATCTGAAGAAATAGTGGGCCAAACAGCAACTCGCAGTATTCGAGAGCTGCAACCAAAGAACAAAGTACAAGACCCTGGGTGCGTAGATTGACGTACTGAACTCAGAGAGGCTGGAATGAAAGGAAGACAGAAACAGATGGATGTAGTACGGGCAAAGATAAAGATGGAAGTTGCAGGGACGAAAAAAAAAATACTCAGGGTACGGTACCACCACGATCACATCATCCTCTATGACATGACTCCAAGTTAGTGCCGGATAACAAACAGAGAGAAAGGACTTGGCTCGCAGATATCTTACACCTGCTACTACTATGCCAACAGCCTGACGGCGACGACCTTGAAGGCCATTTCCCAGAAGGCCCTTAAGCTTTCCTCAAGGGCTGTGAGAAGGACAGAAGGAGGAAAACCTCTATGGAAGAGAAAAGAATCTAATATGAGAAGATCGTATGCTGTATAGCCACTTGCTCAAACAGCTGAAAGTGCCCGGTTGCAGGTACAGTGGCCGGCCGCTTTGTGTACCAAGGCCCACCATGCACATGGCAAAACTGTACGCCTTGAGTGTTGGTTGCATCACGCGACCAGGCAGGCTCGCGCGCCACTGATGGTACACGTTAACACGCTGCTGGCAAGCTTCCCCATCGGATACATTCCCCGGATGATGGATACGAACCGCGGTCCACCCTTATCGCCAGCGTCAGCACACCCATATGGTCTCGTCAACTCATGGGTTGCCCTGTCGATACCAATTTCCTGCCATTCAGCAATCACAGCTGATACGAAAGAGCGATACCGCCTTGCCAATGGCTCTGCGAGACAGAACTGATGCGATTGTGGTGATGAATGAGGCCTTAGTGAGGTGTGAGCGAAGTTTTCGTTGCTCCCAGCAGAGACCGAGGCAAATTTGCGCCCAGGCTTCTCCCCCTTCAACAGCCACACCAGGCCAACAAAAATATCGTAAACTGGCAGATGAAGAGGTATCGATTTGTAAGAATCAACACTCACCACATCCAGACGGCTTGCGCGCCATCAGGCGCACGACTCGTTGATTCAGTACCTGCCTATCTAGAGATAGTCGTTCCTCGCGCCACCACTTTTTCTCCAGCCGGCCTGACTTGGCAGTCAACGCCACCAGTCTCGGCCCGAGCTTGGAGGGACTCACGTGATGTGACACTAGCCAAGCCGCCTAAAACATCGGGACTACGATTGCGGACTCACTGGAGCAAATGGCGATAGGCGGCTGAGAAATACGCTTTTTGGCGGCCCACCTGCACCGAGCTTGTTTGCGAGAGCGCAGAAGTAAACTCTATTGGGAAGGAGACATTGTAATCTTACTCACTCGTTGGTCAAAGTAACCAAGGGCTAAGGGTAGGATTCACTCGGATGATGCCATCGATGGCACAACAGGCAACGGCCGTGTTATGGTCGACCAGGTACGACATAAACCCCGCGGCGGCTTGCGGTGCCTGGTTGCCATCCCAGCATCAAGGGAACTACAAATAAGCTGGCTGCCGTTCCCGGTGTTACCATTGGTATCGACCCTGATCAATTGAGCTCAGTAGAAGCAGGTCGTCACAATGGCAATGGCACGTTACCTAGGAATTGCATCAGCATTGGCTGCTACCAGTCTTGCTCAATTCACTCCAGAGTATGTCAATGTCCTTTCATGGGCTTCATCGGAACTGACAAATGTACCAGGAAGCTGCTCAGTGCGCCTCGTCGTGGTGCGCTCAGCCCCAGCGGTGATGGATCAGTTGCTCTTCTATCCGTCTCGCAGTACAACTTCTCTGCAACTGCCGGAACTTCAAGCTGGGCACTTCTTGACTTGAAGACTGGCGAGTTCAAGGACTCAGGTCTCAGCACCAGCGAAGTCAATGAGGCCGTCTGGATTCCTGGCACGGATACCGGCATCGTCTACATCAATGGCACTAACGAGGAGATCCCCGGTGGTGTCACAATTTGGATCGGAGACGTCAACGACCCTTCCAAGAACACTCTGGCTGCTTCGCTGGATGCTCCTTACTCCGGCTTGAAGATCGCAAAGACGGAATCTGGTGACATTCACTTCCTCGTCAACAGTCTTGCATACCCCAATGGTACCGCCGTCAACCCTGAAACCGAGGTCAAGCCAAAGCACACTGGACGATTCTACAAGGATGTCTATGTCCGTCACTGGGATACATGGCTGACTAAGAACCGCTACAATGTCTTCGCCGGTGCTCTTTCTGCAAACTCCAGTTATGGACTTGCCCACCCCGGCCTGCGCAACCTGAACCACGGCGTCGAATGGACCACTACAAGGTCTGAGACACCCGTTCAGCCTTTCGGTGACTCTGGCGACTATGCTATCTCGCCCGATGGCAAGCTCTACGCTTTCTTGAGCAAGGCTCCTCAGCTCAACAAGGCCAACTACACCGCCAGCTACATCTACCTTGGCGAAGTCGCTGGTACCGCGGCACCTGTCGCGTTGAACGGCCCTGACTCGGAGGCTTTCGAAGCTGGCCACCAAGGTGCCTCTGGCCTTCCTTCGTTCTCGCCTGACAGCTCAAAGCTCGCCTACGTTCAGCAAGACGAGGACTACTATGAGTCCGACAGGTGGCAGCTCTACACTGTCGATGTTGCTGCAGCCAATGGCAGCGTTGCCACTAGCAACTGGAAGGGGCTTTCAGCTGGTTTCGACCGCTGGGTCCAGGGTCCTTTGACCTGGGCACACGATGGCTCGTCCATTTACGCAACCGCTGAAGACTACGCTCGCGTCAAGATCTTCAACTTCCCCATCACTGCTGATGCCAGCTACATCCCTGAGCCTCTGACTTCCAACACCTCAGTAACTAGCTTCTCTCTCTTGGAGAACAACGACTTACTCGTTACCGCATCGGCCATCTGGACCCCGGTCGAGTACTACACTCTCAGCAACGGTACCAAGAACACCATCTTCTCCGCTGTCGACCATGATGAGCATTTTGCCGGCCTTAGCGCCGACCACGTCTCTGAGATCTTCTTCAACGGATCCGACCCTAACCTGAAGCAGCAGCTGCAGGCTTGGGTAGTCAAGCCTACCAACTTTGTCGAGAACAAGACCTACCCGCTTGCTTTCTACATTCACGGTGGACCTCAGGGTTCGTGGGGCAACTCCTGGTCCAACAGGTGGAACCCTGCAGTTTGGGCTGACCAGGGCTACATTGTAGTCGCTCCTAACCCAACTGGATCTACTGGTTTCGGCCAGTACCTCACCGACGCCATCCAGGGTCGTTGGGGCGGATACCCATACTACGATCTCGTCAACGCTTGGGAGTATATCAACTCTGAGCTGACCTCCTTCGTCGATGTTGAGAACGGTATTGCTGCTGGTGCTTCTTATGGAGGTTACATGACCAACTGGATCCAGTCCAATGACCTCGGCAATAAGTTCAAGGCTCTCGTCACTCACGACGGTATCTCTCAGACCAAGGCTGCCTGGGCTACCGAGGAGCTCTGGTTTATCCGCCACGACTACAACGGCACAGTCTGGGAGTCTGAGGCCTACGACAAGTGGAACCCCTTCGACCATATCGCCAACTGGTCTACCCCTCAATTCATTGTTCACAACACTCTCGACTACCGTCTGCCCGAAAGCGACGGTATTGCCCTCTTCAACGTTCTCCAGAACATCGGTGTTCCATCGCGCTTCCTCAATTTCCCGAACGAGAACCACTGGGTCCTGAAGCAGGAGAACAGCCTGTTCTGGCACAAGGAGATTTTCAACTGGATCAACCACTACTCCAAGGGCACACCTTTGGATGATGAGCCCGCTGGCAACTAAGTGCTATTGGAGGTTGATACAATGTTGGCACACGAGTCGCGGTTATGAGACAGCACTTACCTTCTACGTATTGATGTGTAATGATAATGAATTCGTTGATCTGAAACTTGTTTACCATCGTATGTGCATATGCCAGTGCTCACGTTGCTGATCACAACCCATCAATCGAGGCTTACTTACCCTTGTTTAGGCGCCCTTGCAATTAATCAGGTTCTATCAAAGCGATACTGTCACTGCCAGCTGTTTACCGCATTTGGAACGACTTCGATACCGCGCCGTCTACGTCACCATCAGAGGCAGCCCCTCATAAGGCCGCATTATCCTGCCGCCTAATGTACACTGCTGACATCTGACTGTGAGTATCTTACTGCATACAACGCAATGTTATCAACCAGCGCTATTCGGAATCCATGACACGGCAAATCCTACGACCTGGTGTCTGGAATCCAACTTAACGAGTCAGCATCCACAGTATCTCAAGAGATATCCAGGTCGTAAGACCTCGTAATCGATGATATGTGGAACCCTCCATCATGGATTCCCACGCTTGGCACCGGGCTGGGCAAGTATGGCAGGCACGCGATATCAACCAACCGCCCCACCACTAGCACGAGTCTGGTCTGACCATGCACGCGAGCTTCCGGAAAAGTTCTTGCAAGATTCCATCGATCATCTAGAAGCTCACCGATTTCCTTAAGCAACCAGTCCTGCGGTTGTCAGCATGGTCTTTGACAATGCCATCCGCCGCCATAGTAACACGCCAAGCCTACCCACTCTTGCATAGCAAAGAGGAGAGTGAATACGAGCGGGGATCCATTGACACTCTATCAAGTAATAGTATACTACGAATTGAGATTCAGGTGTGTCAAAGAGACGGGCATCAGCGGCCCACGGGCGGTAACCGCAGGCAATTTGCGCTTCAATTCCCATCTATCTCCAAAGTGCGCCTCACGACACCAATCAGCTGGGACGCCGCCTCGGTCGTAGACCCGAAAACGTGAGAGTATAAGCATGGGTAAACAAGCGCGCTGTGTGTTTTAAGGCAGTTAAATCCTAGCATGGGATTGGCTGTTGAAGAAACCGCGCTTGCAGACCTGCCTGTTTTGGTATAAAAGCGCCAAGACAGAAACCGTTCATGGTGGGGAGGCTCCCGTGGATCGTAAGCGTGCTTGGAGTGCTTCGATTGTGAAGAGGGGCGGATTTTGCTTGCGCCAAGAAGCAGCGCTCGGCGCCCAGTCGGAGCGGCATCCAGGACTAAAACATGGGAATAGCATGCAGTCAAGAGACTACTGCTTGTATTGACAACAATTTTTGCAAAAGTCTGAATCAGGCACAAAACAATGCAACACCTGGCAAGTAATAAATCTACCGGATTGCGACATCAACGTACATAAAGGGGTTCCACAATAATATCGATCGATGATGCCGCGCCACTACTCCTCTCTTCGTCGCGATAAGCCTGCTGAGCAGTGAATGGCTGGCACCCTGGTGATCATCCTGCTCTGCCAAGTTGTACCAAGCTGAGAAGCAATGTCGCCAACTGGGCCGCAATTCTTCCCTGGCCTTAGCATTGCTAAGTGGCTGTCGTGCTCGATAACGCTGCTCGCGCGAAGTGGCCTCGTCCTCTGCCCATAATCAACGACTAGCGTGATTGTAACGTCGCGTTGGAACTCACCTGCTGGATGCAGGTATGAGGCCAAGACACGCTTTGCCTCGCTCTTTGCCGCCATGAGAGTGGTTGGGAATAAGTATTAATTAGGGGCCCTGCCTCCACTCAGATGCTTTCTGGTTCAGCAGCTCGTCCCCTCCTCCAGCTTGCCCCAGCCAATCACTTTCCTTGAGAAAGTCGAGAAGCAGTGAACCCTTCTTGTGTTAACGTCAACACTTGAAGACATCTCCCACCATGGCCGCTGCCGCCGGCCCTAACCAGGTCGACATAGCTCTCAGCCATGAGCCCAAGGTGGCTACACCTCTGTATGAAATGGGTGAGAAGCAAGCCCTTTCTGGCGAGAAGCGCCACTCCTCTGCTACAAGCAACAGCATCAATGCTGCCCCCATCGAGTTCGAGGCCGATCTTGTAGGAGAGACACCAACCGAGGAGGAACTCAAGACACTGCGCCGTGTCTCTGGCCACATTCCGTGGCAAATCTTCACCATTGCATTTGTCGAACTATGCGAGCGTTTCGGTTACTACGGTTGTCAGGTTTTGTGTATGTTGATATGTCCACTTTCATTATCTTGTCACTAACCGAGAACAGACACGAACTTCGTCCAGCAGGATCTGCCTGTAATTGACGGTGTCGTCCAAAGTACCGGCAAGGATCCGCGTGCTGATGGCCAGCCTGGTGGTCTCGGTATGGGTCAGCGTGCCTCGTTTGGTATCGGTACCTTCAACTCTTTCTGGTCCTACACCACACCCATCATCGGTGCCATCATTGCCGACGAGTACCTTGGCCGTTTCAACACCATTTTCATCGCCATTGCGTTTTCTATCATCGGTCACATTCTGCTCATCATCTCGGCTATCCCTAGCGTGCTCACTGGCAATGCTGCTATTGCTCCATTCATCTTGGGTGTCATTATCCTCGGATTTGGAACCGGTGCTTTCAAGGCCAACATTTCGCCCCTTATCGCTGAACAGTACAAGCAGA
This sequence comes from Leptosphaerulina australis, assembly GCA_026120165.1. NCBI lineage: Eukaryota > Fungi > Ascomycota > Dothideomycetes > Pleosporales > Didymellaceae > Leptosphaerulina > Leptosphaerulina australis. The sequence goes on from JALRMI010000592.1 coordinate 8,632, forward strand.
CAAAGCCCCGTGTCATCATCGACCCCAAGACTGGCGAGCGTGTCATCTCAGACCCCAATATCACACTCTCACGTATCTTCTTATACTTCTACATGTTCATCAACATTGGTTCCCTTACCGGTCAGATCTCCATGGTCTACGTAGAGAAGTACGTCGGTTTCTGGTGCGCGTGGCTTCTTCCCACAATCATGTTTTGTGGCTGCCCCATTGTTCTCTGGACTTGCCGCAACAAGTACCACAAGAGCCCGCCCACCGGCTCTGTCCTCATCCGCGCATTCAAGCTCCTCGGCCTTGCTACCAAGGGCAAGTGGTCTATCAACCCTGTCACCACCCGCAAAAACTTCAAGGGCGAACGCTTCTGGGAGGACGTCAAGCCCAGCTACCTTGGCAGCAATGCCCCCGCCTGGATGCAGTTTGACGATGCCTGGGTTGACCAAGTTGCCCGCGGTCTCCGTGCTTGTTCTTGCTTCACTTGGATCCCTCTCTACTGGCTTTCGTACAACCAGATGAACAACAACCTGACCTCGCAAGCTGCCACCATGACCCGTAATGGTGTCCCTAATGATATCATCACCAACCTGAACCCTATCTCGCTCGTCATCTTCATCCCTATCGTTGACAACTTCCTGTACCCAGCCCTCCGCAAGGCCGGTATTCGCTTCACCCCTATCAAGCGTATGGCGCTCGGTTTCGTGCTTGCCTCCCTTGCCATGGTCTCCGCTACCGTCATTCAGGTACGTTTCTCATGTCCCCGCTAAAGCTGATGCACAGAACTAACTGTCTATAGTACTACATCTACAAAACTGGTCCTTGCGGTAACCAAATGAATTCCTGTGATGACCCAGCACCGATCAATGTTTGGACACAAGCCGTGCCTTATGTACTTGTCGGTTTCTCTGAGATCTTCACATCCATCACGGGTCTAGAGTTTGCCTTCACAAAAGCCCCCAAGAACATGCGTTCGCTTGTCACCTCGTACTGGCACTTCATGTCCGCGTTCTCCAACGCTATTGGCCAGGCTCTCGTCTCACTATCTGAAGACCCGCTTCTCGTGTGGAACTACGGAGTTGTTGCTGTACTGGCGTTTGTTGGTGGTGTCCTGTTCTGGTTTCACCAGAGGCCGACAGATAAGAGGGAAGACATTCTTAATATGTTGCCTGACTCCAACTATGTTGGCAAGGACAGGAGACACAGCGTTGAGAACCCTGACCGTGCAGCTTAAGCACGCGCCGGTTTGTTTAGGGAACTGTCTGAAGACAACTCCCTAATGTTGGGTGTATATGATGCTATATGATGCTATGTAATGCTGTGTCATGTGTCATGTTGGGCCTGGAGATTTCTTCGATGATACCTATTTAGTTGTGGTAGCTGCTGTGGTAATGCATATGATAACATTCTTTTTGCCTGTACTTGATGTTGAATCCACTCTTCGCATTATTACCATCGTATCTGCTCATGCGTCTGTGTCCTGATTTCCTGTGTTGCAACAACATGTATCTCAAAAATGCATCGTTTGTTCTGTGAAATTTCATCTGTGAAGGAGGTATGAGGCAGCCTCGTTTGTCTATTCACATCCATGAGGGCTATGTCTGCCAGCTCGGACATCCGCAAATCTCACAAAACAACTACCACCTGCCCTCGTTATGTTCTTTCCGGATATTGAAACTGATTACGCCACGATTCTCCTCACATACCATGCACAGATAGAGATAACACAGAACATACACAACTCGCTGTCTGCCGCTTTACCATACATCCAAAATCCAAGCGCCCTTCACGAAGCACTGCAGAACAATCAACTCCTTCTCAGTGCTGCCTTCGAAGAGATGCAGAGACTGGTCGATGTGCTCGAGGAGCGATTTCTTACGGAACTTAGTACGCCTGGTAAGATCGAGACAAATTTGAAAGAGTCCAGTTCGGTAGAAATAGATATAAACAAACTAGGGAATGCGGTTGCGCAGTTAAGGTTGAAAGGGGTTGAGTTGTGGACAATGCAGCCTGTTCCATCTCAACGAAACGGGGCGGATTCGAACGAGTAAGCAGGAAAGATGCAGACTTTGAAGAGGGTTAGTTGCGATAAAAGCTGCGTTGAGTTACTGACAATATGGCCTTAAAGCGTCATTTCGCATTTCCAGTTCGAGCTGTCGCTGTTACTGTGTACGTGGTCTAATAAACTGATGGATCTTCCTGATACAATTAATCATGATGGTCATGCTGGAAAGTTTGCTAGACGGTTCAAATGGTCTAAGTGGAGTAAGCACCTGTATCATAGCAGCTCACCGATATTCAGACAGCATCGGCCCGTTTTCAGTTTGCAGCTTGATTCGTGACTAATGATGCACACAGCGATGGAGTTGAGAGTAAAAGGTGTAGGACGAGCGGAGCAGGGCAGGAACAGCCGAGGCCTAGCTTGGCACGCCATCGGACCGCTACGGAAATCACTCCGCAACGTTCCGGGATAATTTTCGGTCGTGCTCGTGACAATGACTCCAAAAACTGCACACAGGCCCCGCTTTGCATCTTCATAGCCTCATGGTTCCATCTCCATTCTGTAAGCGTTGTGTACTATAGTGGAATTCTACTCTGTTTCGATCTTCCTACGCTCGTTGCTTGAGCCACACGTCGTCCTCTAGCTCCACTAAAAAGTTTTCTCACCTACCATCAGCCCTACAGGATATACACAGGATACAAAATGGATCCAGATCTCTAGTGCAGGACCCGCCAAGCGTTATAGACAGCGCTCTAGACTATAGACATTACATGGACTCTGCGATGTACGTTGTAAGATGCCCTTTTCTTTCTTTGGTTTGCATTGTGCAGCACATGCTCATAAAAGCAAGCATTTCCTTTATTACCCTCAAACTGTCCCAGTCGCTATCCGCCATTCCATTGTCTACCTTCGGATACTGAGATAAATACGTGAACATGACCATAAAGTTCTTTCACTGCTCAAGACATGGTTGTCTTAATATCTGTAAACAACTGCTAAATGGTGCATCTTATCCAGTGATCAAACCTTGAGCTGCTCTTGAGTTGAACCAAGGTGATATATTATGAGCGCTGAGACCAGAGCGATAAAGCGAAAGCGCTCGGCGGATGATTCTGCCATAATGGGCTCTCGAAAGAAAGTGCCCAACGCATCGACACTCCCAGTCGCATCAAAAGCAGCAACCCCCAGGGCAGTAGTGACGAAGAAATCGTCAGTATGCCCACTCATACAGACACTCCGCCAATACGGCCTTCTGGAGTCTATCATACGTTGCCTGCTCCCAAGCGACCTACTCTCTCTCGCTCTCTCCTGCAAAGCCACATACAACGTTATGTTTCCTCGGCCTGGAAGCCTCGACAACCTGCTCAGCAAAGTTCATTGCAGCGGCAACGGTGTCGCCATGAGGCAACGGATTCACAAGAAATCATCATTCTTCTACGCTTACGAATGCACTGAGTTTGTGCAATGTAGTACCGTCTCTCGCCGCCGGAGCATTGAACAACGACCGTGCATCAGCTGCAAAGTCACCACTTGCAACGAATGCCGCATCCATTGCGTCTACCAATCCATCTACGAAGCCCCTACGGACCCTGAAGACCTCCCTAATTTTTCCGGTTTCGTGTTACTAGACCCATTCGAAGTCGCGATTCTCAGTCCGCGACATCTCCCTACAGAATCTGATGACTTGCCTGCTTGGCAAAATCCAGCAACCAGTAGCACAGCGGGGCCGTACCACGATCAGGGCTTTCTCGATATGCCCCTTGAATTTGATCAGGCCGCCACGCCAGAGAAGATCAGCGACGTGTTGGACGTGGATCTTGGACTGGTATCGCTACGCACGTGGTCTGCATCCAGCCAGTTTGGCTTCCCATCACCTGTTCTTCGCTCACTCTGCGAAACTGTCGAGGAAAGGAAACTGTTCTTCTGCGATATCTGTTTTATGGAAGCGAAAAAAGGATACAAGGCCATCAAACCCGAATTGCCATCGCTGCCGTGGCTCAGCGATGACATTGATCAGAATGCAACGACTTTGAAGGAGTGTCATTGCTCATTGAGAAGCCGGATTCTGGATCGATGGCAGTGTGTGAAATGTTACGAGAACGAGGAGTCAGTTATCAGTAATATTGCAGGCTTGGCACCGGAACCAGATTCACGGCTGTGCCGATGTATGGGCTGTGTAAAAAAGACTGTATGCATTTGGTGCTGGGGTGAGATTATTGAGGGCAGGGACGTGTATGAAGAGGCAAATACACGTCATGATTCACCGTAAACGTGTCGCTGGATACTAATGTGAAAGATACGAACGCTACAGCATATGAGTTCCCTAATGCATAATGAGCATTTGGGATGCTAGAAGGAATTGGAAGAACACTGTTTGTATAAGTGTCGATACCCCGGGTTGCTTTTTTTTTAAAAAAAAAACTTTCAGTTCATTCACCACTCTGGTTCCTATTTCACTACAAAATGTACAACTATCACCATTTCCAAACTCATAAGTTCAAAATCAATCTCATCACAGTTGCCAAAGACATTTGCGCCGTCGATGAGGCTGATGCCATACCGTAGGCCAGGTTTCTCTGGTGTCTCTAATAGTCCAGAATATGCCATATGCATACGGCATTCGTTACAGCGGCGCACTCGCAATTTAAGAAAATGGCTTATTACTAACCAAGAAAATGTTTCTTTCGCACATGTGGCCTAATTGGTGTTGAACACGTCCCTGTCGGTGCAACATTCGAACGACCATTTACTCGCTTATGCACATTACACTACTCTTGCAGCTTTCGAGTTCTTGCTCTATCTCTATCGTTATACATTCCTATTTTGTCCAATCATCCTTACGAAAGGATCTGGTTTGCCAAGGTCGAAGTGTTTGCTAGCGGCTGGCTACATAGGCGCCTACCTGTTCATTGGTTGCTGCGTTGTACAGCTGCATGAACACAACACCAACACTGGCCTTACGGTGCTTTCGTTAGTAGAACAGCGTTCAATTAGGATGGCTGTAGAGCTTACTGTGTGATCGCAAGTGTGATTAGGTCTATTTGGTTCTGAAATTCGATCTGCAAACTGTAGCGGTCGTCCGTGTTGCGTCCTGTCATAAACAGTCGCATTGTTGAGGTGTTAGGAGCTGACTTGGTCCAGCTGGCTTGTTTGACGCTTGTGTAGCAATGACAAAGTATGAAGAATGTGATAGACAAGAAGTTGCAGATAGTCAGCTGCGCCGGGGTCAAGCCTCGATAAGTACAGATGAAGACAAGGTGCTACTGATGAAAACCCTGGATACAAGCGCTTGGAGGTCAGGAAAAGTTATTCTGGCTTGCTACAGTATCACTCTTTCAACCAAGTATCCATTGCCCTGTGGCGCATGGTCCGGTGTAAAAAACACCGTTCTGTCCGGTGTAAAATAAACCAGCGTCCGGTGTAACTTGCAGCGAAAAGTTGCAGTGTACACC
>JALRMI010000593.1:0-14055 GCA_026120165.1 Leptosphaerulina australis
TTCTCGTCCGGGCCGCGGCCCCGGCGCCGCCCCCCGGGCCCCCGCCCCCCCCCCCCCCCCCCCCCCCCCCCCCAAGAGGAGTTTACCTCTACGTAAGTCGCTGTAAGTTGCCAGTTCTTTTTGCTTGATGGCTTGCTAGTGAAACTGTGTGAACCCATGCTCGATACACGAGAGTTTGGAGGACGTATGCCAGATCCAGGTGCTCGACTGCTGGGGCCTTCAAGCTTTTCATAGAGCAGGGCAGCTGCGCGGGGAATGATGCCCATGACTTGAGTGTTTCCCTGGTCGCTGGGCCCTGTTGTACCCATGGTATACGATTTGCCTGCGCCTGACTGACCATACGCCAGAATTGACACATTGTACCCCTCCATGAACGAATTGACGCTGTCGGCGACATATTCGAAGATGCCCTCCTGGTCAACCTCCTCTCCAAACACACGGTCGAAAACGAACACCTTCCTGCCACCCGAAGCTGGGTCGACAGCAAGACTCGAAGGCGATGTGACGTGACAACGTGGCGAACGAAATCGCTGCGGGACAAGTTCAAACCCTGGGTCATCCTGCTTAAGTGGCGGACGAATTCGCACAGCTGTAATCATTACTGTTAGGGACACTTGTCTGCAGGGGAATTCAGGGTAAGAGCTGCCCACATACCCACTTTGACTGCTGTCTTGCTCTCATCGTCTGAAGCACGACTTCCACCCATCTTGCTGCTCATGCTCAGACGACTTGAGCTGCGATTTGGACGTATCATTGCGCTCATGGGTCGTTTACCGCGCGCTGGCGGTGATGTTGGAGGAGACTCCATAATCCACGGCTACGGCAGCGCCGTTCGTCTAGCAGAGGTAATGTGTCGCTGTGTAACGTGGCAATATGCGAAACAATTACGTGTCGAAGGTGGTGTTCTGGTCTGGTGTGGCAGAACCGAGAGACGGTAATTAAGGCCGGTGAAGATAGCTTTTGTTTGCATCTACCTGACTGAACAGGTGAAGGTACACACAGTTGATCCCTTTCTTGCTGCGGCGCGCAACGACTAAAAGAGTGACGCACGAGATGCAGCGCACAGGAATCACTAAATAAGAATGAACAGCTGGCGCTGGAGGAATTATTCTATGAGCGAGCGCCTCGTAAGATACCCAACTGCACCCCTGGCCATAGCGGCATGTCGTCCAGCATCTCCCAGGGGAAGTTACCGACTCATTTGGACGCGCCTTCCCTGTCTCATGCAGGGAATCCGCGCTTAAGGAACTTCGAATAAGCCACAACCACGCTTTTTCGACAATGTCCACTCTCCACGTCGGCTTCGCTACGGCTCTCCTAGGAATGGGCGCCGTTATGCAACACGCGTCTTGGCCTTTTGCACGTGCATCTCTGCTTTGTTCCCTGAACAACGGTCGCTTCTTCTTCAACTCGTCATCAGTGTTGGCGGTGGTGGTGGTGGTGGTTGTGCTGCTGCTGCTGCTGTTGCCTTGACGTGTTCGCACGCCTGTCCAACAACACATGCACCAACAAAGTCAAGCTGTGGAACGCCTTCGTCTTGTTCACCATCATGCCCCTCTCGTCATCTAGCGCTCTGGAAGCTTTCCAATTCCGGGCCCTTCCTAGGCGTGGTGCCTGCCATTTCTGGACGATCCCAGCGCCGTTTTGACTAGGCTGTTGGGCAGCAGAGCTACCAAAGGACAACCATGTTTCAAACGAACAATATCGGGATTGATCAGGCAGGCCTTCCTTTTCCTGTCGAGCAAGGACGCGGACTACATTCAACACATCGGTCTGGCGTGGTTCCTCGTGAAGCTCTTGTAAACCGTAACACAGAACAAGAGCTGTTCGGCTGTCCACTCAGCTAGCAGCGTATCCAAATCGAAGGTTTGCATGCTAGAGGTGTATGATTCACTCTGGGCAAATCACGCGCCTCGCGATGCAGAGGGCTGCAGACGATTTCGTTTGGTTAGCTCGTACTCCAATGAACGCCGCTTGCCAACCGTCATCGGCCTTAACACATGATCAGATCAAAGTTTCGAATCGTAGAACATTCAACTATGGGGTTCTCTTTCGAAGTGGTGGCAGTGCCAGAGCATCAAACATTACATGGTTTTAGCAACCCCTTCAGGAGATGACTCTGACTCTTGACACCCCATTATTTGTCCGGATGAGGCAAATGAGTCTCTGGCGCAAGAGGACATTTAGCGTACTGCGACCGCCATGGTACGTTCACGCAAGCTTGATGCACAGAACTGTCATCTAGCAGGCCTCGGCTCCCGCACCTGCCACTGTTATCACACAATTCTTCCAAGCATAAACAGCAGAATATCTTCATTAACCAAGTGCGGCACTTGTGAGGGAGCGATACCAGACTCGTCAAAGAATGGCTCGATATATCGGCTGATGGTCCAGTAGCTCAAGTCCTAGCTTGCGTTTTGATAACAGCAAGAAGGTTCACTGACGCCACGCACACACCAAGAGCGACTGCGAACCTGTCAGAAAAAAAGCACCAACGCTCACTCCAGCCAGCCCCACTACTGGCAACGTGGTGGCAATGTGGGACTCTTCTAGTTGATATGCCATGTTTCAATCCCTTAGATATTAGTGAAACCTTCAGTGCTGTTCTTCCAGTTCAGGAATGGCACAAAACTGGAACTGACGACATCCGGCGAACTACACCTACAAGGATGGATCTTGGAGTGCCTAACAAAACTGCGACTGGGTGCTTTGATGCGGGGTGGATAACGTCTATCAAACACTATTATGAACGCCAGCAACGGGGAACTCGGGATCTTTGATGACGCCAGGTGACAAGTCTGCATGTCGTGCAGGACGATCGAGTCAAATTCTCCTTCGCTGTCTCCGTTGGACCACCCGGTGTCAGACAGTGTTTAATGTTGCATTAGCGGTTCTTTCCTACTGTCTATCGTGAGCCACTGCTGCACCACCAAGCTGCACCGTTTTCAAGAAGTCGCTCCATCGAGCTCAGAAGAGGCTTTGCTGCAAGAGAATGGGCGCGAATACAGAGGCAAATCCGCGGCTGTCTTACAGCAGCAATGGCCTTCCCATTCTCGCAGCTTGGTCAGCTCACACATTCGAGCGAGGTCTACTTCAAAAGATCGAGGAGCTCCTGGGCTAACTTTTGCCGAATTCAAAAACTGACAAAATCGCAGCAAGGGTGATGCATGATCACCGTCAGTTAGGTAGGATCTGATACACTTGCTCAGCCAGTACCAGCAATATGCTCTATCATTCCACAATCAAAAGCACGCCTGCCGCAGAGGGGACCGTCCTCATTCGTCGAAAGACACCTACAACCCTCAACATAAGATTATAGGGCCTCCGATCCACTTTCTGCTTTTCCCGTTACCAGTGTTTCGCGACGCGAGCAGTAAACAGGTTGAGAGAAGTCATAAGCCAAGCGTGCAATTCTGATCTAAGGTATCCACGATACTTTGAGCAAGTGACGGTGTATGGTGCTGATTAAACCGTACTATAGGCAATACTGCTTGCACGCACATTTGCCTAGTGGCGCATCTGAGTATCCACGACAAAGCTACAGCTCATTGAGTAAGCTCAGGTACCCTGTGACGCATCCACAGTGTTTGAACGACAGTTACTTGCTTATCACTTGATGGGTATGGCTGCAGTCAGCAGAACTGCCGAGCGTCTCGTGCTGTATCCTAGTCAGCTTCGTTACACAATGAATTTACTTCGCTAGAGAGGACTAAGTTTGAAATGAGTGTGTTTGAGGGCCCAACGAGAGCGGCTTCTTATGCCGCAGTAGAAACTGGATGCGGGCATACAACTCCGATTCAGGGCAACTTGCCCGAATATCGTCAGCTCATAGGTAGGGAAGGAACTACAAGGCATTTTGCCTGTATTGAGAAACTGCTTAGGATCTGCTAAACAAACTCATGGCTTGTTGGAAGAGTCTGAAGGTTAGCAGTCGCTGCGTCCGGATCTTGTGCAACAAAGAAGAGTTGTGTAAAAATATCTGTCACGTCACACTACAGCTTAACGGATTGCTCTTCAGTTTGCTACTTTGCAGCAACTATCTATGCATCAGCTTCTGCCAGCGATGAGACACCAGCTGCAGAACCAGGTGACTCGGCTTGTGTAAACAGCAAATGATCACACTGTTCGTGCAGCAATACTCAGGACTTGAGTCAGTTACACATTGCGATGAATACCTGCCCAGCTGTTTGTCTGTACTGTCAATATGAGTTCTAACCAGAAATAGTCAGGTAACCACATTCAACCCACTCGATTCGACCCACCATATCTGTTGTTGACCAGAAGTAAGTTGGAGTAGGAGCATCCTACAGCATTCTCTACCCTCATTCGTATCATAGACACGTCGTGCAAGTATACCTTTTAACGGCCCTGCAAGGAGTCCTCCCAGTCTACAAGATGGATACACAGCCATCCGTTTCTGTCAGTCCAACACAACTTGCTTATATCGCTCACATGTGGTGAGAATATCGCACCCTCGCTCGTTCAAATTGCAGAACCACATCACAGCATGTGCACTGGTGTGACGTAGTCATGCAACATCATCCGTGCTATTGTCTATGCACTTGTTACGTTGATTTTCCCCACCTTCCGATGCCGACAACGTCCCGTCCATATTTTCCGAACCAGTCGGCCAAACGCCGACGGATCTGGACATCGTGAGACATTGGTACCGATACTGCGTATGCAGCGCCGAAGGTGACACCGTAATTATGAGGTTAAAATGAGGCTGGGGGTTTGGGAAGGTGAAGCGGTTGAGGCTGGAGGCCAAGAGCAATAGAGCAATACCAGAAGCGTAAATTGTAATGATGAGAGTAAAGGTGAGACCGAGACAGATTCAGTAGGATATGGAAATTGAAAGACATGGGAAACTTGGTATTAAACGCTACATAAAATCGCTAGAATGGGGATATACAAGTTCCCGTTAAAACTGCTTCACTGGAGAATACGACTGCCTTGAGTCCGCTCGTTCATCTTCATCCTTCTGTGCCACCCCTCTAGCGCTACCGAAAAACACTGGCCGTACACAAGAAAAAGGTCGTAGGGGTGTAAACATATAAGCTTGAAGCTGTGATCAAGGAGAGTAAGAACGTGAGTTCGCCCCTTTTGACACCAACGCCCGTGCCAAAGGAAATATACAGGAAACGGCTATGGAAGCCTGTTGAAGCTCTAGGTGAGAGCTGTGAAAGTGGCTAGTTGAGCCAGCTAAGAGATCTTCGTACAAAAGCCGTGCGGGTCTACCGCACATGCCGCGAGCTCTGCCGTGAGCGTGGAAGAGGTGTGGCGTACTTGGATACGGGTAAGTCAGAGTACGAGTTAGTGTCCTCGAACGATTCGTCTTCTACGATGCGGGTAGGGACATCAGGGACGTCATGTGTCCGATGTTGCAGACTCGACCGGTCTGGTGTTGTCGAGGCGCTTGCCATGGACATCGATGTGCTTGATCTGTGAGTCAGATCGGGGGTGGGAGGGATGCTGGAACCACGGCCGGGGCGGAGCATGTCCTCATCGCCATACTCGCTGCCAATTGTGGACTGTGTGCGTCCATCGGTAGTTGATTGTTGGCCTACGCTCGCGCGGCGCTCACTATGGGTATCACCATCTTCAGTGTCAGCGCGCTGAGCGAGCTGTAGTCCCTCCACGGCAGCGGCGCACTGCTCGGAGATGTTGCGGATAATGTATGCAATAGCGTCGGTCTTGTCGCGGAGAACGCGATCGGCGACGTCCACCATGGACTGGTTTGAGAAGCGCTTCGAGTTGCGTGCTGGAGAATTGTGTAAGCGATGCTCCATGTCTGGTGTGACATCCTCGCCCTCGAGACGCGTACCGTTAGCGGTGCTTGATCTTGAGCCATTGCGACTGTCAATGCCGGAAACACCACGAATAGTGCCAGCCTCCGACCTATCTTTCACAGGAGTCTGAGGCATTTGAGATTCGTGAAACTCTTCCTCCGCGTCCTCCTCTGTGACATCCTCGAAACCTTCTGCCATGTAGTTGTTCATGTCATCCTGGTTCAGGGACTTGACAATATGCTCCATGTGATGGGTCTGACCCTCTATCAGAGCGCGAAGATGGAGAACCACGCGCTGAGTCTCATCGCGCTGTCGGATGATTGCAGAGTTAGTGTGCTGAAGAGCAGCCAATTCCTTCTTGTTTCTCTTCCTCTCGCGCTCGAGCTCCTCAGCAATCTCTTGCTGAAGAACAAGGGCTTCCAAAGCATCGTCGCGCTGCTTCTCGGTTCCAGAAAGTCGAATAGTAAGACGGGCAGCATCATCCTTCTGCTGGTCAATGAGGCCAGTAAGACGACGGTTCTCACGCTTGTGATTCTCAATCTTAACCTTGAGCTCCTGAGTTTCCTTGGTAAGCTGTTCAGCAAATGTCTGGAACTTGAGGAACTGCTGCTTCCAGTTCTCAAGCTCCTCGACTAGGAAGTTATTGCGCTTGGAAACCTTGGAGATTTCTGTGTCCATGCGACCCTTGAGGTTAATGAAGTCTTGCCAAGCTTCCTGTGCATCACGAGAATACTGGTTACGCTCACGGACGATTTCGTTGAGGTGGCGCATGGAAACCTTTGTCATCAGTGGCTTCTTGACGGACCCACCAAAGATTGCCTTCATGCCACTGTTACGGCCCTGTGATACATTGTTAACGTTGAATACAGAAGAGTATTGGCTAGCTGAGCACTCACAAGCTTCTCGCACACGTGATCCATGATCGACATGACCGCATCTTGGTTCCACCAGTCTGGGTCTTGAACACTCTCAACCTCGCCACGCATGACGATAATTTGACCTGCAGGTATCAGCTTTCCGCCTCCATAAGCGGATCGCAGATGCTGTGGGACGCCAGTCGGCGACACCTCGCCGTTGAGAGCCTGTGTAAGGCGCTGAATCATCTTCGTCCTCTGTCCAGCTGTCAGGGCATTCGGCGGACTCGACGTCAGTACGAAGTTTCGGTCCAAATCTACAACTAGGGCGTCGGTTGGAGCAGTGAATAACGATCGACATTCCGATGTCACACCAAGAATGTATGGACCCGGCTCTTGTACGAGGTCCTTAACGTGACGTGCGTGCACGACAGGTACGTACAAACCGCTCCACTCATACACCCGAACGCAATACCGTATAGTTTCAGCTGCAATGGTGAGCACTGCAGGGTAGTGGCTGGTGAAGATGATTCGTCGTGTCGGCGAAACGGCAGCCTCGATAACACCAACAATGTTGGGAATGGAAAGACAGGTGAAGAGCGGCCACATGGCAAAATTTTGGAACCCGGTTGGCGAAGAGGGGAATTGGTAGCACAGCGCATAATCCTTCATATCGATCCGGACTAGGTCGTTGAGTCGTGGCGCGGGGAAACTCAGGATACGAGACACCTCCTCAGCGTGGAACAGGTTTGTCGCTTTGTTCCAGTGAATCCACATCCCTCGTAGGTAGTCGCCGAGCAAGTTGTACAGAGGATACCTCGAGAGGAAGCTCAGGCAGTACGGGATCCAGTAGGTTTCATCAGGGCTATCGAAATAGTCTGGTTCGATGCGCTTGCGCAGGTCACGTATCGTCTCAGCTCTCTTCTCGTCGGCGCGGGACCAGACACGCAGGGCAATACCGTAGAGTGTGTGAGAAGAATCTTGCTGGAGCACAAAGGAGTGATGGACACAATGCGGCTGGCTTCTTCCCGTACAGATCTCAACATCGTGAGGAAAGCAGGCCTATGGCGTGATCAAAACTTGCTCTCCAACTATTTCAGAACGAGTGTATACATACCCGCATAGCAGCGTGTAGAGATCTTGCAATCTCGTTGTCCTGTTCAAGCCTGGGACTGCTGCCCAAGATTTCTGGTAGCCAGAACGTGCCTACTGCGCCCTTCATGTGCCCAATTTTGCCCTGGGCAGGCGCTGGCGCTTTCACCCATTGCGATGGTTCCCGACCAACACCACATACCATATATGCATGGGTTAGTGTCTTGGGACTACGAGCACCCTGTTTGACATTCAACGTCGAAGGGAGTGGCTGGGTGATTCGTGAATGCAGTGACGAGGTCCGGCTAGGAATGATGAGACTGTGGTCGGTGTTGTCCCTTGTAGGAGGTCGCTCATCGCGAGTGCGAGGACGAAGGGTCAAGGACGGTGCCATTGTTGGAATGCGTTACGCTGGTACCGAATTATCGCATGAAAAATCCTTGAGTGACGTCTGGAGGGTCCACGGCTTGACAGTACTATGATAAAGATAGAGGGGACATCCGAAGATACTGTAAAGCTTCAGAAGGACATAGAACAATATGCGAGCACAACGACAGCGACTTAACGAACTCTGCCTGCCTAAAGCTCAGAGTCACCTTGCTGCGTGATTGCAGTAAGGAGTGCTGCAGCAAGGGGAACTCGATGAGGCGGCTGGCTTCTTTTGTGGACCTGCGGCACCCTCGAAGCTCGGGCTGAAGCTTGGGGAAGAACCACCCGAACGCTAGCATGGGTAGGCTTCATAAGTCTCGGTTGAGGAAATGAGGGCATGTTCCCTGCCAATCCGCATCTGGAGGTTTACGCCTCCGAGCATGGTGTAGTCAGGGGCATGCACCCCGCCCAGTAATGGGCGTCTTCTCTTCCGTGAACAGCAATCGCCCCTCCGAGACGCACAACGGCTGGCGGCAGTAGATGCGAAGGAGATCAAACAGCGAGCTGGGATGGCGAATCGTAGTAAGCACAATAGCGACCTTTTGTTCCTTGTGTTCTTGCTAGCTTGCTGTCTGCAGATCGAGGAACCAAAACTTTGTACATGGCCATATCGAACGATAAGAGCTGCCGCTTCAGGTGGCAATAGCGTATGGCGCGGTCTAATGCTGAGGGCCGATTTGGGATGGGATTGAATCGCTGCAGCTTTGTGCACAGTGCCAGGACCATCTGCAGCATGCATCCTTGCAGAAACATGCATGAACAAGCTGCGGCGGCTTCCCGCAGGTGTAGGCTCCATTCTTAGCGAATAAGAATTCAATTGTTCTTGCGTTTTCTTCTTCTGTGATGCGATCTGGAGATGCACGTTCTCTGAATTGTCACTGTTGCTGGGGGGGTGTTGCGCCAGAGGCTGTCCGCTCATTGGTTACTTTCCGGTACGTAGTGTCAATTTGTTCCATGGTTTTTTGACTGTAGTGGAGTCGTGGAGCATGGAGAAGATCATGAAGCTGAAACACTGGCCGACGTTGTGGATTGTTAATCGGAGAGATTCGCCCACGGCTCTCCCAGGCCAAGGGCTGCAGAAGACATGATTCCAGGTGTTGTTGTCCACAGATCCATACGTACGTGGTGAATTCTTTCGTCTCTTCTGTACTCCTTCATTTGTCGGTGGAGTCGTCAACTCCTTGGCGGCAAGGTGGAGAGAAGGACTAACTCCGTGCTCGTGACTGATACATCCAGTCACGGACGAGAGTTACAACGGTATTGGTTCTGTGCTTGATGCGCACTGCTTGAGAATAAGAGTTTGGTTCCGGAGCAGCGACCCACGGGTATGGGGGACTGGCCATTACGACAGGCTGAAAAGCATGTTGACAAGCTAATGACCAGCCACTGAAACTTTAGCAAACTCTAACATTAGTGTCTGCTGATTCTTGCGCACATCACGACACTGTCAAAACTTTCGAACAAGAAGTGCTGACATCCCTGGTCCTTGCATTTCACTATCGTGAATTGCTCGGCATGGGTGGATAGGAAAGCTGCAGCACGGACCACTAAAACTTCCACCAACTACCAAGCCTTCACAGTTCTCTCCCAACCACCATTCAGCAACGTTATTGCGCCGACTTTGGATTGCCAATTTTGTCGAACAGTTTTAAACTGTATCCCGCGCTACTAAAATCCCGCATCTTCCGAACGGATTGCAACATTAGGTGTGGCTCATCTAAGATCTATGATCCATTGTTAGGGAATTGCGATCTTAGTACTAGGGGCTACACCCACACAACGACTAACATGTCGAACCAGACTCTTTTGAGTAACTTATGCAGCGTTTGGTATGTCTCATACACTGGAAGTGCGAGAATATGTTGATGGCTTTGTTGTTTTGCTCTGAACTAACAGTGATAGCAATACCAAAGAGTCAAAATATAAATGCCCTGGTTGTTCTGCGCGCACGTGCTCGCTGCCATGTGTCAAGCGCCATAAGCAGTGGGCACAATGCTCTGGCAAGCGGGATCCTACAAAATTTATTAGGAAGTCTCAACTAGCTACACCTGCTGGGATCGATCATGACTACAACTTTCTGTCTGGCATCGAACGTGATCTTGAGAAGTCAGAGAAATCCGTGGCAGAAAGGGGTCTCGATGTTGGTCTCGTCGCAAGCTCAAAGCGTGACCAGAATCAAAGGATGGACTATCAGCTTGCAGCTGCTGGCGTAAAAGTGATCCGAGCGCCAAAAGGTATGAGCAGAGCGAAGGAGAACAATACACATCGATCAAAGTCAGGGTAAGCAGATTGTATTGCAGCATTGAGTCAGAAATGACTGACGTCGTCAAAGTAACAAGAACATCATCTGGACAGTTGAGTGGATTGGCGAGGACAAGAGTCGCACACTCACTCAGAGTTCTGCTGTAGAACCGATCTACAGAATACACCCCCTCTTTGAGAGCACAACGTCGAAGAAGAAAAGAAAGAGAGGAGCCGAGGCACCTTTGACCTTGGATTCGGAGGTGTCTCAGGATGCTGCGAACCCTGGAAAAATTACGTTGACTCAAAATGAGCCGAGTACAGAATCAGAAAAGGCAACTTCCTCGACACTGAGGCCTCCAGCACCGATGGAACAGGCCACGCAGGCCATGCAGGCTCCAGAAGAGAAGGGTGTACAGCCGGATTCTGTGCAACCTAACGCTCCATCAGACGGAAGATACAAGTTCTACCTTCTGCGGCCAAGGACAAGCTCGGTTCGACGTGTGCTCATTCCCCTAACCTCTTCGGATTCACTAGGAGATGCTCTCCGAGGTTCTACAGTTGAGGAGTTTCCAACAATATACTACTTCCCTTCTACAACAACAGAGTTGCCGACCGAGTTCATGTTAAATGATGACTATCAGCGAGAGGAAGGTGAGCAGCAGAGGGAATTCGAAGAATTGATGAAGGGCGTTGATCCTGAGATATTAAAGAGACTGAGGGATGACGGGACAAGTGGCAAGGCAGATGAAGAGGTTGATAGCAAGAAGATCCTGGATGTGTTGAAGCAGGATCTGGGACGATTGTAGCCCGCTGGCAGCACCTGAAATCTTCCAAGGATGTTACAGTAGTGAATTATGCCTCATCGCACCCATTCGCCTTGCCCCTTGATCTTATTATGCAGATCAGAGAACTTTGCGTCGTCATGACATACTTCCAAACTAGCACCTCGCCCCTGGTCTGCCGATATTTCTTTTTAGAGCTCCATCTGACCTCTGCACATTCCAACCTCACCACAATTTGCTTCTTCCTAGGCACGATTTACGCCACGAACCTGATACATTTACAACTCACACAACATCCCAACTTTATCTTTTCTGTGCCGTGACCCCACTTGTTCCTATCTGTTCCAACATTATCCTTGCATCTACTTTACCCCTTGCAAACACTCTACTGTAAATCTCCACAGAAATGCACCAGCAAATGCACTAGCATCGCAGCCCCGCCAAGCTAAGATCGAGACTCACCCGCTAAGACTGTGCTGCCGCGGAGTAAAGGCTGGACTTGTGACATCGAGAAAGGCCGTTAGGGTTGAAACAGAGATTAGGACAACAGACTGACGATACTGAAACCGGCTTACCGGGGAAGTGTTGAGTTCATGGGCGCAACTTCTCGGTAATGAAGGCTTGGTATCAAAAGATTTCACTTGCATCTTATACCGGTAAAAGAACAGTCGAGGGAAGAACCTGGTAAGATCCTCAGTTGCTGACAATGCTCTTCGAACGACCCACATGTAGATATCGTGTTCGCATTCTTTCCGCACGTCCTCTATGCGAATATGCCGGTAACAGTGGATAGGCACAGTTGACAAATACCGAACTTCACTCTCCGGTACCTGTCAAATGTCAATTTAGATAACGCGTTAGATCCTTGACCCTGCAAGAGCCTAAGCGTAGTTCAAATGAGTCTCTAGTTCGAGACGAAGAACGCCCTGTCAATGATGGTCTGCCCGTTGGCATATACGTAT
Organism: Leptosphaerulina australis; assembly: GCA_026120165.1. Taxonomy (NCBI): domain Eukaryota; kingdom Fungi; phylum Ascomycota; class Dothideomycetes; order Pleosporales; family Didymellaceae; genus Leptosphaerulina; species Leptosphaerulina australis. Next base: position 12,153 of record JALRMI010000593.1, read on the forward strand.
GCTCAGCAACTAGCTTCACGTGCACAGCGCTCTCTTCCAAAAAATATAGCGTATTTTAATTTTCCACACATTACCGATACGCACTCACTCACTTTCAAAGACGTAGAATGTTTGGAACTCCTCTAAGTAACATAAGCATATCTTGACGGGTTGTAAACGTAACCGAAGACAGGCTGTGTAGCAGCTAACCTATAGTCTCATAGAGAGACCGATCGTTCAAAGTAAGTGTTCATTAAATTTGCAAGGTGAGAGCCGCCTTGCTAGCGGAGACCGTTCATGTAGCTAATCTGTTGTAAATTCCTAGACAATGCCCTCATTCGAAGCCACCATACCTACCAAACTAACTGCTTCATAGGATCTTGTTCCAAGAATTCAAAGTTGTTCTCACAATAATCACAGAACTCACCATCTGCTCCCCTGCGCTCAAGATGGTAGTTTTGTCGAGGATACGCGCAACCATTGCATAGGAATTATGGTAATGGTTCCTTCAGTGATAGAGATCGGGCTGGAGATGGCGATAAGGGTCGGGCCGGCGACCTTGATAAGGATCGAAGAGAATCACGACGCCGCCGTCCATAGTCTGCTCGAACGCCTGGCAATCCGAGCACTGCACCAAGATTTTCAGGGCGCTCGAAGTTAAATGGTGTGAAACCAGTCGGTGGGTCTAGCTGGCGGGTCGGAGGAACAGGAGACAAAGTGCTACCGCTCCCCGGAGGTGGATGTGAAGGTGTAAGTGGAAGAAGATTGGCTTGAATGACTTGAGACAGCTGTGGTGTTGACGAAATATCTTCTCCATGTCGTCTACGGGCACGATGGTCTCGACGGGTTCTCTTTTGCTCCTTCCTAGCTGCAGCTGTTTCTGGTGTATCTCCAATATGTTCTCCACGTGGAAGGAGCATTGGTGCTGGTGTAGATGGCGCCTAACTTGCGGCGCTTTCGTGTTGCTGCACTGTCGAGGCGCATCTTCTCACGACACTCAAAGCACAAAGTGTTACCGTTGGCGACATCTTCCTCTGTCAGTTCCCGATTTGGATTCTGTCGACATGTACGAAGATCTGGCGGAGCGCTTGTTGGACTTCGAGCAGCGCCGCCTGGAAGGGCATCTGCACTAGCAATAGCAGTTACCATACTGGGTTCAGTCATCAGGATCGTGGCAAGATTTCAGTTTGTAGAAGATGGCTTCCGCTTGTCATTCAGAAAGGTCGTTGCTGGTCGGAAAGACGAATGTATAGCAGGAGCAACCACGATGCGCAATTGCGTTAGATAGCTGCACCTGCGAACAGTTTGCGTTGCCCCTGTCGTTCTCCTATCCTATGTGTCTGCTTTGTGAACAGCTAAACACCTATGTGTCTGCTTTGTGAACAGCTAAACAGTGAACTTAGATAAACCATATATGAGATAAGAGGAATTTTGTTTTGTACGAGAGACTCAAATCAAATCGTAAAGATGAGTAGAAAGTCGGGCAATCGCGTTCAAGAGATGAGAGAGGCAACCCTTACATACTCTATGGCTGAATGTGACAAAGGTTTCCGATATTTTCCTAGGTCGATTAAACGTTCAGACAATTTCAGATGGGTATGGAGGGATCCGACGATGTATTGCCAGTGCACCGATGGTGTGGCATGCCTCCAACCGCTGGGGACACTCTAGACCCCGTGGCGCCTGCGCCGAGCTGTTCATTACGCCCATGATTTCAACATATCTCTCACTGCAACACCTATAGTGGCCTTTTCTGATGCCTTCGGCGGCTTCTTTGGTGGTGGTGGTGGTGGTGGTGGTGGTGATCCTTGGCGGTCGCCGAGATCTTTTGCTACAGTACTAGGGAATTAGTCTGTTCGCACCAGCACGGACCTTTTCCGCAACACCAAACACGAGACCAACCCTCCTAACTTCAATCTCCTAC
>JALRMI010000594.1:0-14038 GCA_026120165.1 Leptosphaerulina australis
ACGCCAAGCGCAGAGATACACTCTACTATAGAGGTCCAAGTACGGGCATTTATTGTCTTAACTGGTACAGCATTAGGGTTCTCTTGTGAGGAGCCTATGGCAAGCCCATTAAGTCCCTGGCCTTCCATAATGCCGCCTTCGTCGGCGTTGTACCTGTGTCGGGGGGGAATCCAGGTCACGGTCTCGTATAGGTCGAATAATTGCCTGATACTTTCAGGAGTGGCCGCATTTACGCGTTTCCAGCTAGTCCGGCGGCCTAACTTCGACTTGATGGCTGGGTGGCGTTTCATGAATTGAGTAGTCCACCGCTTTCCTAGGTTCTTGTAGTCACCCTCTTACTTGAGAACAGCGATTGCGATGGCTCGCACTTGCGCGTGGGTTGGTGCATAACCAAGAGCTTCTTGACAAAGAATCCAGAACTCTGGATGCTCTCCTTAAATAGCTAAAAGCCTCTGTTCACTGTTGTGAGCATGCAGGGGGGGTTGGGCACCTTTAAGGCGGCTGCGAAGAGTGTTGCGTGGTACCCCATGCCGAGTAGCAGCAGTGGCCAAAGCGACCCCAGAGTCGAGGTCTGCAAGTGCATTTTGGACATCTTCTTCTGTATCTAGCCATTCGAAGTCGGAGAAAACGATACACAAAGAAAAATTGTAATTGATGAAGAATTGAGGTTGTAAGGATTAGTATTCGGTCTTGGTGCATGGTAGGGGAGCTCGAAGTGCGGGGTGTCGGAAGCTACCCCGTGTCGGAAACCACCCCACTTGACTTAATTACTAAGCCTTTACAGGTAATTAGTCAATTCAATCCGAGCCCTCTGAGCCCCACTTAATTGATTGTTGGCAACTCTGATGGTAGGGCGTTGAAAATAGTGGTAGATAGGGAATAACTACGCCGAATAGTGGCATTTTGGTCATTAGCCGTCATAATTAGACTCCAATCTCTTACAGGAGAACATGGGCAGTGATAAAAGATATGAGTAGAAGCTGGTATTGAGACGAATCCTTGAGCAACCAAGGTTCTGAGCGACAATATATACCCGTATGTAGACTGAGGTTAGCCCCGGCGGTGGCCGAAGTGCGGCTGGGTGATTTGCTCTTGACAGTTAGCTAGATCGACAAATGAGCCCTTTTTTTTACTACTGGTCCGGGTTTTTCTCTTGCACATTAAGAACATGCTCAGAATCCAACGCTCGATCCATGCTAGCATGCTTGATGAAGGCACTCGCGACGCCACCCAATACCGCAACCCCAGACAACACCTCAAACAGGTTCCGAAATGCCTCGGCATATGCAGCACGATAGGCAGACAATGCTGGGTTATCTGGCATTGAATTCATGACCACAATGAATGCCTCTGCTTCCTTGGCGATATGCTTGTCGAGGCCCCGAGCAATGAGGTGCGCAAGCAGCCTATTCTGAACAACAACACCACCAATAGCCACGCCGAGACACATCCCAAACGTTCTCATGAACGTATACATGGCTGCAGCATAGGCGCTGTCACGCTCTTCAGCAATTGCCTGCAGCGCGAAGTTGAGGGATGTGATTACAAGTCCGTGGCTAGGCCCGATGGTGAAGAAAAGCAGGACCCAGCCGTATGTTGGTGTGGATTGCGAGAGGATTATGAGAAGGGCGGTCGAAGCGATGATGGTCGCCCAGCCGGACCAGATCGCCCATCTGTAGCTACCAAATTTTGTCATCAGTCCCCCAACGATAATGGAGGTAGGGATGAGGCCTCCAATTATAGGAACGAGACCAACGCCAGAAAGGGTGGGACCGTAGGCGTATACCGATTGGAGATACATGGGCAGGTAATAGAGATGGGAAAACATCTGTGGAGCAGCGTCAGGCCCCCGTGCGCAGATAGTGTGTAGTGAGGAAACAAAGTTGTAAAGAAGTTGACGAACAGTATAGTAAAGGAATAAGACGTACCATCAGGCCCTGCAGAATAGCACACGCGTATGCAGCCAAAGCTGCGTGATCTCTGAACAGCCACATTCTAAGGAAAGGCTGCGAAGACCCATACCGCTCCCAACACAATGTAGCCGCGATTCCTATAATGCCCAATATGATCGGCAAAACTGTCTGCCAACTGTCCCAAGCATACTGCGTGCCACCCCAAGTGATGCCGACGAGGAAACTGCATGTACTTGAAATGAACAGGAATGCGCCAACCCAATCGGTTTTCAAGAGTCGGACCCAAAGGCTCGTACGCTGAGCGTTTAATCGCACCACAAAGGGAATCATAGCCAGTCCTATAGCACAGAATGGGAAGTTGATGTAAAAGATCCATCTCCATGTGCTGTGTTCAGCAAATCCGCCACCTGCTATAGGTCCAGTAATTAAGCCTACTGCCTACACAGGTACAAAGTCAGCGCAGTTCAATTGTAGGTATACCTTGAGCTAATTTCTGGAACAGATTCACTCTGTAATGTCAGCAAAACTTACCCAGGCAAGTTGGATGAGACTATAATATTTTGGTCGTTGGCGGAGCGGAACTATATCAGTCATAATCACCAGGACAAGAGAAAGTCCACCGCCGCCCCCAATCCCCTGTATCGAACGACCGGCAAGCAGTACCCGAAAGTTCTGCGCCACACAGCATATAATTGTACCGATTGTGAACAGCAGGAGCGAGGAGAAGAGCAATTGGCGGCGACCGAAGGCATCGGAGAGCGATACGATGAAGGGCTGGAAGATAGCGCAAGTTACAAGGTAGGACGTACCCGCCCAGAAGGTTTCGTTGGCATTGCCATGAAGACTTTGGGCGATAGCCTAATTGCATGTGCAGGGTCAGTGTGAGGTAGAAGTGAAGTAGAGGTGGTAATGCACTTACGGGAAGAACAGGCCCTATGATGGAACTATCTAGCGATACAATGAGCGAAATGATGGACAAGCAGAGGAATATCATCCATTCCCCGCGACTAGGCATCCATTCTTTAGGCTCCCCGGCTTCAGTGCCTACAGCGCTTTCTTCAGCTGAAACGTTTAATGCAGCATTTTGTGATTTCCCGCCCAACAACTTGATTTCTGTCATGTTGAAATTTTCCTTCATTCGAATCTCCCGAACGACGCTGGCTTGATACGAAACCTTGTCGAAAGCTGAAGTATAACGTGTTTCCTAAGGCTAGGCAAACACAGAGGCCGGGTTTCTCCAAATATAAGACTTATTACTGTAAGTTGGTATGGTGCCGAAAAGTGGGCCGCAAGTCAACTCAATAAAGGACAGAACAAGGGCACTCCAAACTGGAGAAAGTTCGCAACGTTCAGCCTACCGGGCTGAGGACCGACATCCTGTTTCGGAATACCTCACCGCCTGCGGGAGGCCTGAACAGGCCTGAGGATTCATTGATAAGAATTGATCGACCCCATACATGTGCGAGCGAAACACAGTTGTCAATTTTCGGCAAGACCTCACATGTTGCATTCCACTTATATCCACTAATGGTCTTTGGCTCCCAGAATTTTCCCTACATGAACAGCTTATAATATATAGAAGTGGTGTATGGTGCAGTTCCAAGGCTAAAGGAATAGTTCATAAAGTACTTATGAGATTTTGTGAGCAATGCTGTTTGCCAATAGTACTTACCAACCCGTCTATGATCTCACGAGCCAGCTTTCCCGGCTTTCGTAACACGTGTGTAGATATAACGAGAACAACACGAATCAATAGGCAGAGGGGTCTTACCATCAACTACTTGATTGCTCCTAGGGTCTGGGCCTGAAAATGGATCTAGTAAAAGCAAGCCAGGTATTGTGTTCCGGTGATGGACAACAAGCATCAAGTCATTGTTTACCTATTTGCAATCTGTAGCATTACGCTAACACACCCAAATCTACTACCGAAGTGCGTTGTGGCGAACAGGGTAGATAGTAAATGTGGACACAGTGTAGTGGCCCGTGAAGGTAATCACAATAGTGTGTATACCAATTGAATGAAGCTGACGTAATACTCGGCGGCGCCACGTGGTGCATCCAAAGGCAGTCCGGCAGATCTACACTGCCACCTACCGTTGTGACCAAAGTCGATTTATCCGTGTAAGATGAACTTATGTCAGCGAGCGAGGGTTGCGAGGCTGGCTTGCTCGCAAATGTCCTGTAGGATCTCGTCAATCAAGTCAAGGCACTTCTCAACATGTACCGCATAATCTGGCAAAAAGCCAGCATATTACCTGAGCATCCATTGCGGATTTGGCTGAGTCACTGCGGATTTGGCTGATTCACTGCGGATTTGGCTGAGACTATGATACTGCTGCTTTTGCATTGGCAGCATTGAATTGGTTCAGGATGTCTTATGGGTTGTTCCGAAAAGACCAGGTGCACCCCGTACCTGAGAAGTGAGAGCCAACCATTTGCCAACATCATCAAAATATGCGCTCCTCTCCGTAGACTTCGTGTATTGTTCAAAAGGCTACTCCTGGACGCCCTGAATAGAAAGTAGCATAAGATCTGCTATGCGCGCAGGTGCACACATTGCTGCAGGCAGATGACTTTGATGAGGGCGCTAAAAGATAGCTCCTTAGCCACTGTAAACTACACGGAGATCACGGCGTGTACCTGGTCTTTTCGGAACGCCTACAAACGGCATCCTCGCTACTCTTACAGACCAATAGCATTCGCTGAAGTTTGCATACCCTAAATGGAAACTAATGTGAGGAATGGAAGATCAGTGAAATTCAGATTAATAATTGGATATAACCTTGCGCTTATACCACACAAATTTCTCAGCCCAAGGATAGCATGTTGGTGGCTTATAGCGATCCTGGCTGCCGCTGTACCAAATGTACCGGGGTGAGATAAAACGTGGACTTCCCGACGAGCTTTCAGCCCACTTAAAAAGGAGGCGAAAAAGGAAACCAGCCTGTATCACGAGAAGGATATCGGGACCGACGCTATAGTGATAGATACATATTAATAGCAAGGCTTCATCTGTATAATCTCATACACTTTCCATCGACGCGGGATATCATTGGAAATTCTAGGCAGCCGGTCAAGACCTCATCAAAGCCGGTGACCTAGAGAATACAATTTTCTGCATTTAATTTGTTTTCCCATTTAATCTTTTTGTCAAATAAACCGCCACTATGACGATCCAGACTGCACGAGACAATGGCTATCATGCAAATGTTTTCCATGAACCTGTTGCGTTGCGTACCAATGGCTTCCAAACAAGCGGTACAACTAGTCAACAACCTAATAGTACGCAGTCGAATGGAAATGATCATCATGACACCCAATTCGAAGACACAACTACTCCACCACCTATTGCCATTGTAGGTATGGCCTTGCGGCTCCCCGGCGGAGTTTCATCTCCAGAAAGCCTTTGGGACCTCCTTGTCAACAAGCGAGATGGTCGGGGCCGGATCCCTAGCAACCGTTACAACGTTGAATCATTCCACGGGCTACGTGCAAGAAAGGGCGAAGTCGCTTCGCAGTATGGTTACTTCCTGAAAGACTCACTTGAGCATCTGGACGCGTCCTTTTTCGCTATGTCGAAAGCCGAGATATCTCAGCTTGACCCCCAACAGAAGTTGTTGCTGGAAGTGGTGTATGAATGTATGGAAAGCGCGGGACAGTCGAACTGGAGAGGAAGCAAAATAGGTTGCTATGTGGGTGTTTTCGGGGAGGACTGGCTGGATCTTTGCAATAAAGATAGCCAGTCGTTCGATATGTACCGTATATCTGGGACCGGTGACTTCGCAATCTCGAATCGAATTTCGTATGAGTATGACTTAAAAGGGCCGAGGTGAGTAATTTCCCATCTGTTTTTATTTTACTTTGAGCCTCCGTTTTTGAGTGCAAGCGTCCCCTAGCATACTTTTTCTCCTTTCATCTGAACTTGTAAACGAAAATCTTTATTCTTTCTAAGATCGTTAATATCAGGCAGCATGACTATCCGTACTGGCTGCTCCTCAGCCCTTGTAGGCCTTGATGAAGCGTGTCAGGCCCTCGCCAACGGCTACTGTAGCTCTGCCATAGTCGCTGGCACAAACATCATCATCAGCCCAACCATGACCCAGCATATGACACAACAAGGCGTGTTGTCATCAGACGGATCATGCAAAACATTTGACGCCGCAGCCGATGGATATGCCCGCGGTGAGGCCATCAATGCTGTGTACATAAAGAAGCTAGATCATGCCATAAGAGATGGTGACCCAATCCGTGCGGTAATTCGCTCTACTTTCCAGAATTGCGATGGCAAGACAGCCGGGCTTACTAACCCGAGTTCTCAAGCGCACGAGGAGATGATGCGGACGGCGTACAGAATTGCTCAGCTACCAGTCTCGCACACTGCTTATGTTGAATGCCATGGCACAGGAACGGCAGTGGGTGATCCGCTGGAAACGACTGCTATCGGTAATGTTTTTAGGGACTCTGGTGTCTATATTGGATCGGTAAGCGCTTCTCACCTACCCCTTCTTTTCAAATATACTAAGCGTAGGCTCCTAGGTCAAACCAAATGTTGGCCACTCAGAAGGAGCTTCGGGTATCACGAGTCTGATCAAGGCAGTTCTAGCATTGGAAAACCGAACTATACCCCCGAATATCAAATTTTCGACACCGAATCCAAAAAGTGGGTTTAGCTCTTGTCTGTCAAGAAAATGGTGACTGACAAATATGATCTCAGTTCCGTTCAAGGATTTCAACCTGAAAGTTCCATTAGAATCGATACCGTGGCCAAGTGATCGAGCTGAACGAGTCAGTGTAAACTCGTTCGGCATCGGAGGTGCGAATGCACACGTAAGTCGATTTTCAAAACCAGATCCTACTACCGGCTCATGTTTCATAACCAAATAACAGGTGATCCTCGACTCAGCTGCTTCATTTTTGGGTGCTGGTGCCCAAAGATACACCCAAGCAACGATACCAAAGGCACCATCTATTCCACGCCTTCTTGTGCTCTCCGCAAACACTTCTGACTCCCTTCGTAGACGTGTCACAGATATCCAGGATTATCTCGACTCTCACCCTGATGCCACGGATGACATCGCTCATACTTTAGCCCTTCGACGCGAGCACCTACCTCATCGTGCGTTTGGAACTATATCTAACAAAGGCCCTGTGAAGTTTTCCAATTTTCAAAAGGCACCCCGCAATGCCCCTGCAGTGAATTTTGTATTTACTGGTCAAGGAGCACAATGGGCTACCATGGGTGTTGAACTCATGGAAGCTTTCCCTCGTTTTCGCGAAGACATGTTGTACCTTGATAGTGTGCTGCATGCACTACCGGATGGCCCTGAATGGTCGATGCAAGGTACAAAGGCATTTTTCTCAAACGAGAGCTTGAATCGCTGACATTGTAGCAGACGAGTTGGCCGCTGGGAAAGAGACGTCACGGATCAACAATGCCGAGTATTCACAGCCGTTGTGCACGGCACTCCAAATCGCCCTAGTGAACTTGCTAGCAACCTGGGGAGTTCATCCCACAGCCGTAGTCGGCCACTCCAGCGGTGAAATCGCTGCCGCCTACGCATCCAAAGCGATTACTGCCGAGGCTGCAATTATCATTGCCTATTATCGCGGTGAGGTGATAAAGAATAAAACACGTTTAGGAGCAATGGCTGCTGTGGGTCTCGGACGCAAAGATGTATCCAGGTTCTTAGTGAATGGCGTAGTTATTGCTTGCGAAAATAGCTCCAAGAGTGTCACTTTGTCCGGTGATACAGATCAGCTGCACAGCGTTTTGGAGGGTTTAAAACGAGAGCAGCCTCATGTATTCTGTAGGCTTCTGAAGGTCGAAATGGCATATCACTCACGTAAGTACTTCTTCCATGCGAATTTTCACGGCTCCGGGACTGATGAAAGGCTAGACCATATGGCTGAGTTTGGGGAACGATATCAATCTCTGGTGGCACCGCATGTCCACAGTAGCGCCCCTACTGCTAAGTTCTACTCTAGTGTATATGGAAAAGCCATCTCGGGTGCTGGGAAACTGGACGCCACTTACTGGAAAGACAATATGGAAAACCCTGTCATATTCTCTACGGCTGTAAACTCTATTCTTAGCGCCACCGAAGGTGAGGCAAGCATCTTCCTGGAAGTAGGACCGCATGCCGCACTGGCTGGTCCACTCCGTCAGATATTTCAAGAGAAGGAACCAACACCGGTCCCTACATACATCTCCACACTGGCTCGGAACGAGAATCAGGTTCACAATATCCTCTCCACAGCTGGGCAATTGTTCCAGCAAAGCATACCCGTAGACTTAACCGCCATCAACGGCCCCGGTAAAGTCTTGACTAACTTGCCATCTTACCCTTGGCAGCGTGATACCAGTTACTGGAAAGAGTCCCGTGTGACTCGTAACTGGCGACTGCGAGCCTTCCCTCACCACGAGCTCCTCGGTTCGCGCATGCTGGAGTCCAGTGATATTGAGCCATCGTGGAGGAATGTGTTGCAGTTGGACAACGTGCCATGGCTGCGCGACCACAAGATTGTCGAAGACATCGTTTTCCCAGCTGCGGGATACATTTCTGCTGTTGGCGAAGCAGTCCACCAGACGACTGGATATAAAAATTACAGCCTCAGGAATCTTGTTGTGAAGAGCGCATTTGTGCTTCAGGAGGGACAGGCTCCGGAGGTGGTCACCTGTTTGAAGCCGGTGGCACTGACAGATAGTCTTGAGTCTGAGTGGTTCGATTTTACTATCACTTCTTATGACGGTACGAAGTGGACAAAGCACTGCACCGGCCAGGCTCGAGGAGGTTCTAACCATGTTGAAACGAGCAGTAGTGTCAATGTGCACTCGCGCATGGTGCAGTCAAACGTATGGTACCCAGCCATGAAGAAGATAGGCTTGAACTATGGACCGCGCTTCCAGTGCTTGCAGGACATAACAGCCCACACTGCTTACTACATCGCCAGTGCGAATGTGCAGGACAGCCCAGAATTACAGGAAAGTGCTTACGCCATACATCCCACACTCATCGACCAAACGCTCCAGCTCTTCACTGTAGCAGTTGCAAACGGTTTGCCTCGCCGCCTCAATAAGCTCACAGTTCCAGCCTTCATGGGTGATTTATACATCGGTGAAAGCGGCCATTCTATTGCCATGGAAGTGAAAGCACAAATCAAGTCAAATGGGGCTATCCACGGCTCCGCAGTCGCAATATCGGACGGGAAGCTTGTGCTATCTCTTACCAACTCGAAATTTAATCCACTGGAAACCGATAGCTGTGGTTTCGAGAAGTCAGACAATCTGGCAGCAGTGCGGTTAGAGTGGAAGCCCGACATTGACTTCGTGCCTGCCTCGGATCTTATCCGTCCACGAGGCAACAAAAGTGAAGCCTTGTTATTGATAGAAAAGGTCGCAGTCCTGTGTATGATCGAGACGTCTACGCGCATTGCATATTTCAACACCACGTCGGGGCATCTCCGGAAGTTTCAGTCGTGGCTAGATATGGAGTTAGCGCGCATGGCCAATGGAGAGTATTATTGGATTCCCCAGGCCAAAGACTGGGTCGCTCTGCCATTGGAGGAGCGGCACAAACTCCTGAACCAGGCACGAATAGACGCCTCTGCCAAAAAAGAAAGTGAACCTTTAGCCTCAGTCCTTCAAGTGGTTTTGGACAACTGCGAGGAAATATTCCATGACCGGATTAGCGGAATAGAGCTCCTGCTCCCGAACGATGGGCTCGCTAGCATCTATAACTTCTATCAAGACATGGTAAACTTCGAAGACTTCTTCAAGCTGCTCGGCCATTCGCAGCCTACGATGAAGATTCTCGAAGTCGGTGCCGGAACTGGCGGCACCACGTCCTGGATTTTGAGGGCGCTCCAGTCGCCTGAAGGATTCAGATTGTTCTCGAAATACCATTATACCGATATCTCAACTGGATTCTTCCCCGCTGCAAAGGAAAAGTTCAAGCAGTACAGCGGTATTGAGTATTCAATTTTAGATATCAGCAAAGATGCGGCTGAACAAGGCTTTGAGCCTGGGACGTACGATGTCGTGATAGCATCGAATGTCTTGCATGCAACGCCTAGTCTTCGTAGCACGTTGACAAATGTAAGGAAACTGCTTATGCCGGGTGGGCGTCTATTTTTGCAGGAGCTGTATCCAAACCTGCGATTCACTAATTATATCATGGGTATCCTTCCGGGGTGGTGGCTTGGAGAAGCAGATCATCGTATGGATGAACCTTTCGTATCGCCAGCCCGATGGAATGAGGAACTCCTTGCTGCCGGATTCAGTGGTGTCGATAGCGTCGTGTACGACAATGCAGAACCGCTTCAGGTCAACGCCAACATCGTATCGACTGCCGTAAAGACGGAAGTCAAATCCAAAAAGAAGATCAGTTTCTTGTATAATTGTGAAATATCTCTCATGGCTCAAGAGGTTGCGCATCAATTCGCTCAAGACGGTTTTGATATCCGTTGGACCACACTAGACGAGGAGCCTAGCAGTGAAACAACGATCATCATCCTGCTAGACCTCGATTCCCCATTCCTTTACAGCATGTCACCCCAGAAATGGGCTACCATCCAAAAATTCTTCTCCCGCTGCAGCTCTCGCTCCATCCGCATCATCTGGGTCACCATATCCGCTCAAGTACACTGCTCGAACCCTTCCTATGGCCTCCTCCCCGGCTTCGCGCGAACCCTCCGCTCGGAACTTGCACTCGACTTTTCGACTTTCGAAGTGGAGACTTTTGATGTAGAGGCCTGGAAAGCCCTGCTAAACCTTTCGAAGGGATTTGATCAACGACAGAAGAAGGAAAGACTTCATCTGGACTACGAGTATGCATTTTTTAACGGGAAGATCCATACGAGTAGATTTCACTGGATGTCTTCAAACAAAGAGGGTGAATCTAAAGAAGCAATGAACTCCGATTCTCGATTGAGTATCGAAAAATATGGGCTTTTGGGCTCACTGGTATGGAACAACGTCGATGTGAAGGAGGCCCTGCATGGCGACGAAGTGGAGATCCAGATCCGTAGTGTTGGCCTTAATTTCAAGGTACGATTATTGCAACAGCTGCCCAGAATAAATACCAAAGCTAACTTTCTTATAGGATGTGCTGGTCAGCATGGGCGTTGTGGATGGCCCGAAAGACAGACTAGGTCTCGAGGGCTCGGGCGTGGTTAGCAGAACAGCACTGGGCGTTGAGAGCTTGCGTGTGGGAGATAGGGTTTTAATTTGCGACCTTGGATGCTTTGCCACAAAGATGGTGACTTCGGCGAAGTTGTGTGCAAGAATACCCGATACGCTTAGTTTTGAGGATGCTGCTACTATGCCGTGTGTTTACAACACCGTTATTCATTCCCTCGTCAATATTGGAGGCCTCGAGAGCGGACAATCCGTTCTGATTCAATCCGCATGCGGTGGTGTCGGTATAGCAGCCATCCAGATCTGCCGAATGCTGGGCGCAGAGGTACATATCCCAACTATACACCCGGACAATTGCTAACCCATCCAGATATACGCGACCGTGGGCAGTGAAGAAAAAGTCCAATATCTTATGGAAACATTCAGGGTGCCCCGCGACAGAATTTTCGATTCGAGGAGCACGTCTTTCCTGCCTAGCCTGATGCGCAAGACGAACAACAGAGGCGTAGACTTGGTTCTGAATTCTTTGTCCGGTGAGCTTCTTCATGCGTCGTGGAAGTGCGTAGCACCGTTCGGCAAGATGCTCGAAATTGGAAAACGTGACTTCATCGGACATGCGCAGTTGGCTATGGACATCTTCGAGGCAAATCGGTCGTTCGTGGGAATAGATCTGGCGCAACTAATATCGGAGAGGCCTCAGGCATGCCAGCGACTTCTGGAACAATGTCTCTCCTACTATCGTCAAGGTGGAATCGAACCCATCCGCCCCGTCAAAGTCTTCTCAGCAAAACAGGTCGTCGATGCATTCCGGTATATGCAAACGGGCCAGCACATCGGAAAGATTGTTATCAATATGGCCGAATCCGCACAGGAGTTGCAAGCACAGCCGAAGTCCCAAGAGATGGAGTTCTCCGCAGAGGCATCGTATCTATTGGTCGGAGGTCTTGGTGGCCTTGGCCGCGCTGTGTCGACGTGGATGGTTGAAAGAGGGGCCCGTAATCTAGTGTACCTTTCGAGATCAGCAGGAACTACAGTTGAAGACAAAGCTTTCGTTAGAGAGCTCGAAGCTCAGGGATGTGTAGCGGTTACGGTGGCTGGGAGCGTGACGTCTTTGGATGATGTGCGAAGGGCGATAGCACTAACGCAAAAACCTATTGCCGGAGTTATGCAACTTTCCATGACTTTAAGAGTAAGCTTTAAAACTCGGTTTGAGTGGACTTCAAAGCTAATGACACGTAGGACCAAAGTTTCCTTCAGATGACGCACGAAAATTGGGAGGCACCGCTCTCTTCTAAGGTGCACGGTACATGGACCCTGCACAAAGCATTCCAGGATATAAAATTGGATTTTTTCCTCCTCTTCAGCTCCCTTTCCGGAACCATCGGCCAGTTAGGTCAATCGAACTACGCTGCAGCCAACACGTTTCTCGACTCCTTTGTTCAATACCGGCACAATCTCGGGCTTCCAGCCTCTGTGATCGACGTCGGTGTGATTGAGGATGTCGGCTACGTAAGCCAGAACTCTACTATACTAGAGATGTTCCGCGCGCATGGTATGCATGGTCTCAAGGAGTCAGACCTACTGAGTGCAATTGAAATTGCGATTAGGAGATCTATGCCTGGCGCACCTACGGAGGGCAAGTACTGCAACTTGGGGCAGTTAACTATTGGCCTAGCTTCGACGAAGTCCATGTTGGATCCCAGAAACAAAGCAGTGTGGAAAAACGACATCCGCATGTCTCTGTACCGGAACCGTGAAACAGAGAAGCAGTCCAGTCCTAGCACCGCCAGCGAGGGATTGAAGGAGTTTCTTGTTTCGGTAGCTTCTACTCCTACGATCCTAGACGAGAAAGAAAATGTAGACTTCCTCACACAGGAGATTGGGAAGAGGATAAGATCATTCGTGATCCAATCCGACGATTTGGTTGATACAAAAATGTCACTCTCTGATATAGGTGTCGACTCGTTAGTTAGCATCGAGATTCGAAACTGGTGGAGGATGGGGCTAGGTTTAGACATCAGCGTGTTGGAAATTATGAGCGCAGGTTCAATTGAGCGGCTGGGAGCTGTGGCAGTGGATGGTTTATGGGCAAAGTACGGACCTAAGGATGGACCGCATCCTGGTTTAGCGATGAAAGCACCGTAAGGAGCATATTTGGAGCCTGAATAGAGACAGTACCATAGTTCACCAGAAGGGTGGTGAAACTTAATGTGTGATAGTGTCGAAATACTGTTGCATCACACTCCTGTGTAGGCAATGCTAGACCCGTTTTGGACTAGCCTCTGCTTTCTTTGATATAAGCTCCCTCTCAGTAGATAGGACAAAGAAGAGAGACCACCGATGCATGTACAGGCAATTGATATATCGATGAGCACGTGCATTAAAGCCCTGCCAGCAGATAGATCACTGTTTTTGGCCGCAGGCCTCATGGCTACAGCCTTTTGGCTCTCTCTGGTGCCAAGTGGCAGGACGTAAGTCTACACTCGCTGCACCATATAGCCAAAAAAAAGTACAAATAATCAATGATGGCTGATTGGTGAGTAGAGTAGTAGATCCACTAAGGGTTGCAGCGGTATCTCGCCCTACCCGCCTTGCAACAGTGCGACCGACTGTGTGCCTGTGGGCAGACTAGTTAACAATCTGTTGGCAGAGTTTTAACGCACGTGCTCATCAGTACATGTGTCGGTGGTCTCTCTTCTTTGTCCTATCTACTGAGAAAGAACTTATAACAAGGGAAGCAAGGGCTAGTCCCAAACGGGTCTAGTCTTATCTACACAGGAGTGTGATGCAACAGTAGTAGTAGTAGTAGTATTATATTGGATTGTGGTGGCAAGTTGACATCAATGAAATAAGAGACTGAGTTGATTGTTCTAGGATACTACAGGGGGTGTGTATTTATAGTTGGTAGTAAACAACGTTGGTTTACAGAGTGCAGCGGCTTCTGGGCCAAAGGGTAAGGAGCGGCTAAGCAACATGGCAGGAAGAGCTC
>JALRMI010000595.1:0-14008 GCA_026120165.1 Leptosphaerulina australis
GGTTTTTGAGTTGTTCCTTCAGAGCGACGATATCTTCCAGGCTCGGTCCTGCGATAAGCAAGTCGTCTACATATATTGCGATATACATGTTTCCTTTGGAAAATACTCCCAAGTCTGAGGAGAGCGGATGGAAACCAAGGGTTCCGAGGAAGGTGGCTAAGGTGTGGTACCATATCCGTGGTGATTGCTTTAGACCGTAGAGTGCCTTGTTGAGCTTGCAAACTTGGCCAGTGCCGTTACCAAGCCCCTCTGGCTGTTCTACAAAGATCTCTTCATCGATGTCGCCGTAAAGAAAAGCTGTCTTTACATCCATCTGATGTATCTCTAGGTCAAGAGCTGCTGCTATGGCGAATAATGCTTTGTAGCTCATTGGCTTGACAACTGACGCAAAGGTCTCATCATAATCAATACCGTATTGCTGTTCAAACCCCCTCACAACCCGTCGGGCCTTGTATCGAAGTATTTCTCCGTCCTGGCCTCGTTTGATTTTGTAAACCCACTTTCCACCAAGTACTCACCTGTTGCCTGGTCTGGGAACTAGAGTCCAGGTTTTATTGGTTAATAGTGAGGTCATCTCCAACTTCATAGCTTCTTCCCACTTTGCCCAGTTGCTACTGGCTTGCGCTTGATTAAGTTTCTGCGGTTCCATTTCAGGTAACAATGCAGCAGCTCCAATAAGGGTGAAAGCCAAGGCGAAGTATCGGCTGTTTGGCTGTCTAACTCTAGTAGAGCGCCTAACAGCAGGCTCTGGGTATCGATCCATAACCTCTGGTCGTGCCATATGGTTAGGCGATACATGATCTACACTTTGGCCTTCGGTTCCTGGAGGTTCGGCCACCTCGTCTCCTTGGGCCTCTCCAGGGCAGCTCCATGTTCCTGAGATACTGCTATCCTCATTTGGACCCTGTGCTGATCCAGTGCTATCTGGGGTAGACACAAGGTGTGTTTCCAATGATTGAGTAGCGCATCCTTCTCTTTGGCTTGCTAGTCCTGGGTGGTGATGTGCTTTTGGCGGCGGATCAGGCTCTAAGTATCGACCTGTGACCTCTGGTCGTGCCATGTGGTCAGGCGATAGTTGATCTGCACTCTGGCCTTCGGTTCCTGGAGGTTCGGCCACCTCGTCTCCTTGGGCCTCTCCAGGGCAGCTCCATGTTCCTGAGATACTACTACCCTCATTTGACTCCTGTTCTAATTCAGTACTGTCTGGTGTAGATACAGTGTGTGATTCCAATGATTGGGTAGCAGATCCTTCTCTTTGGCTTGTAAATCCTGGGCGGTGATGTGCTTCTGGCGGCGGATCAGGTTCTAAATGTAGCGGCCATGCTATAACTGCCTCGTTGGGGTTGCTACCCGTTTGTATATAGCTGGTGCTAACGTCCGATCTTCCCCCATCAGCCGACTGAAGTTGTTTCTTCGCCGGTGGGGCCGCTGGATCTAGCGGGGCTGCTTCTGCAAATAGGCATCTTTTGCAAGCACGTTGCTCGTTTAAACAAACAATGTTGTGTGATATAACGACCTGGCCATTGTCTTTCAAAACCTTGTATAGGCTGTTCCCTTGGTACCCAAGTAGTCGACAGGGGAAGGACTTGTCGCTAATCTTGGCCTGGTTACCTGTGGCTTTCGCCATACAACGTGATCCTAAAGGTCGAAGGTGGCTAATATCTGGTCTTGATCCTGTCCACATCTCGTAGATCGTCTTATCTGGGACACGTGGGTGAATTTCGAATTGTCTTAGGTATGCGACTGCCTCTGCAATATATGGCCAGTACTTGAAGGGCAGTTGGCTACTAGCAATTGTTGATTGTACTCGTTCCCAAAGTATACGGATTATAGCCTCTGCCACTCCGTTACCTTGATGCTGTTCCGTACCAGTACATTCTCCTAGTACGCCTCGGTCTCTGAAGTGCTGCACCAATCTCGAGTCCATATTTTCTCCGGCCTGATCAAATCTGGCTCTATGGCAGCGTCTCTCCGGCCGCTCATGTCTTTCTAACCGGTAGATAAGTGCGTCTGTTAGGTCGAAACGCTGGGCGATAGCAATGAAACCAGGCATGGCTGTGAAGTCGTCGACCACTACTAGTAGATATCGTTCTCCATGTACCCCTGTTGGTAGGGGGCCTTTGATGTCGAAATGAATGAATTCTAGAGGATATTCACCCCTCCGAAATTGCTTTGAGTGCGGCTTCTCTTTCATTTTTCCTGTGACACACGGCTGGCATATATGTGTTGGTGGGAGATCTATCATGCCGTTTACCGCCTTTGACAACTTTTTCAACCCACTTTCTCCTATATGGGCAAGTCGTTCATGCCAGGGTACTAGTCAGGCTTCAGTGAGAGAGTATGCTGGCAAGGCTACCGGTTGGATTCGACCTTCCCAGAGATCAAGTAGGTAAAGATTATTCTTCTCAATTGCCTGAAAAGGGACATCTTTGCAGGTCATTGAGATGCCTGGTGGTGAGTTGGTAAAGGTAAAAGTTGCCCCTCTTTTACGTAGTTGCGCCGTCGAAATGATATTACAGCCTGCTTCTGGGTGGTAGAAGCAGTCTGTAAGTTGTAGGTGCACCAAGGATCCTTGCACCTTACAGGCAACTTGGGCTGTACCAATCATGTGTGGTTGTCTGCTTAACCCTCCAAAGCCCTGCATGGCGTCTCCGGAGTAAGGCTTCAGGGTGTTAGGTAGGAAAACATCCTTTCTCCAAGTAGTATGATTGCTACAACCGGTATCAACCAACCAATGAACCTGCAGGAAGGTGTGTCCGGTAGGTGGTTGTGTTGCCAGCATTACAATATTCCGTTCGGTTCCAGGTAGCCAATAGGTGTCAGCGTTGGGTAAAGGAGCCTGAGCAGCCACAGCCCCAATATGCGAAGGTGGGGTGTCGTTTTCCTTTTGTGCTTTAAGGTCTTGCCTCTTATCCCTCTGGTTCCTGCGAGCGCGTACCCTCGTATCGTACAGTTTCTTCTTCTCTGGGTAGAGTTTCCAGCAATCATCTTTTGTGTGTCCCTTACCGTTGTTGCCAAGTGCGACACAGTGTGAGCAGACCTTAGGTGGTCTGTATTCCTGCACTTGGTGTGTAACTAGTGCGGCCACTTGTTGGTTGTTCTTCTGGGCCTGCTCTTCCATCTCAGCGGCCATTACTGCTTCTTAAAAACTAACAGCCTTGATAACTGTTCCGTCTGCGCTGCTCTCCGATAGGAGTCTATGGTTCTGATAGAAGTTGCGACAGAAAGTATCGTAATTCGATCCGAGACTGGTGATGAACTTGTTGATGAAATGAGGTTCACTGATCTTACATTCATCGCTGAGCGCGTGAAGATCATTCCGGAAAGCCTTGAGCTGTTCCGAGAAATGAGTAATATCTCTACAGTCTGCTAGTGACAGGGACTGGTATTTGAGATCAAGGGCCTGGAATATGGCACTACCCTTCGGGGTGTAGCGAACCTCAAGCTTGTTCAGCATCTCAGTGGCAATGTCTGTGTCGCTGATAATGTCCCTTGCATTTTGGTTGCAGTGAGATCGGATCAGGGAACAAGCTTGGGCCTGGGTTTCTTCCCACTTCTCCAGTCGCGATTCGAAAGTATCATCATCTTCAGATAGTTTCTGGATGGGCTTGTCTGGGTGACGGAATATCATACTGTATCCTCCAAGTGTGAGGGCATCCTTGATCCGCTGGTTCCAGTTAATCCATTGGAGTGGATTATCTAGCTTCTCAATCGCTGCTAGGCTCAACCCCGATAGCATTTGTTTAGCTGCCATATCTATTGTCGTCGTGTTTGGTATTTGAATACTTGAGATTGCTGAATTAGTTTGCAGCAGATTGAATAAGATGGTAGGTAGTTGCCAATTGTTGACAGGCAGTTGGATGCTTGCTGTATAGTCTTGTTGATGCATTCTGTGGCCTGAAGCTGAGTTCTGTTGGCTGGGTCTGAATGCTGCAGCCTGGGTCTGAATGTTGTTGGGTATCTTCATCTTGCAGACTTCAATGCGAGGTCAAACTTCTATGAAGAAATTGGCTTAGCAAAACAGTGAGAGATAGGACAGAGATTTTGGTCCTCTCAGGTGTGAATTGGAGAAGGGATAAGGAAGTAACTTAGCTTCTCCTGCGGAATCCGGGCTCATAACCTGTTGAAATAAGCACCTGAGATATAGTGAGGTTTAGGGAATTTGAGTGATTGATTAATTGCTCGACTAGAATCATGGAAGGCATGTATATGTACTTATGAGTCACATGACATTATCACATGATTTCAGCAACGACAACCCAAAAGATTGGAGGATCGGTGTCAGCAAGAACGGCTGGACTACTAACGAGCTTGGTGTTGCCTGACTGAAGCACTTTATCCAGCATACAGAGGCTCGTACAGTAGGCAATTACCGGCTGCTGATTATTGACGGCCATGAGAGCCACAAGTCACTTGCCTTCCAGGATCTCTGCGAGGAAAACAAGATAATTACTCTCTGTATGCCTCTACACACTTCCCATATCCTGCAGCCACTTGACGTTGGGTGTTATGCCCCCCTGAAGCAGGCGTACAAGGAGATCAGAGACTTGGCAGTCAGCCACATCACCCATATTGACAAGAGAGCCTTCCTAGCAACATTCCTGGCTGTATATGATAAGGTGATCTCAAAGAGTAATATCTTATCAAGCTTCCGAGCAACTGGTTTAGTCCCGCTGGACCCAGAAGTGGTGCTATCAAAGCTGGAAGTCCAGCCTCGTACGCCAACACCACCTCTACTAGGGCATACCTCCTGGCAACCAAAAACACCAAGCAACGCTGTAGAGATAGACAGCCAAACGACGCTAATTATTAAGAGGATAAGGGATCATAAGAGCTCTTCACCCGATTCTGTCATTGAGATGATCCTACAGGTCAAAAAGGGGTCGAGTTTAAAAGATCATTCACACACATCACTTGAGGCAATAATAGCCAAGCTTGAGGCAGCTAACCAGGCTGCCTCTGAGCGCAAGAAGCGCAAAAAGAAGCGGATCCAGGAAGGTGAGACTCTATCGCAAGCAGAGGCAGAGCAAATAGTAAGGCAGCGAGACGCTGAGGCTGAGTTGGAGGCAGAGAGGGCGCAAGCAGGTAGTAGCAGCAGGAATATCTATCGCTGCAAGACATGTGGTAAAGCAGGACACAACAAGCGCACGTACAAGGAAGATGCAACAGAATTAGAAGATTAATTCCAGCTATTGTACGTCTTTATTGCTTATTGTGGTGTTGAGATATTTGGGTGCAAAGGTTGGTTAGGTAAAAAGGTGCGGCTTTCGCTTGCCTGCGGCTTTCGCTTGCCTGCGGCTTTCGCTTGCCGCTTACGTTACCCATTTGGCGAAGATTTTCCTCGCCCGCATAAAGAATAACACCCCACGGCGAAAAAAATCTACGCCGGGAGTGCCCGTAGGGGCATGTGGCCTGGTGACCAGCGTACGAGCACATCCCAGACACCCATTGCCTCTTGACAGCGGAGGAATGCCCATTGGAAGGATACAGATGCATTACCGTGTAGGCACTGTATGACAGAGGTGCTGTTAATGCACATCCACAGCCGTCGCATTCGGAATGTAGGGTCGTTAGGGGCGTGGCGGAGACCCTGCCAGGCACCCACTGCTTCCGCGTCAAACACGTGGGACCTGGTGTTCAGTGAGCCCCGTCCTGTTTTCAGGAGCTGTTGATTCTGGTAAATGGCGTAGCCGCAAGTGACATGTTTCCGCCGTTCACCATTGCTCTGATCCGTCTGAGAATATAGAAACGTCCTGAGCGGCCAGATGTTGCCACTAAAGCTTCAACCTTTCCGCTGTCACCTTCTTCTCCAGGCCTTCTGTAGGATCAATTGCTTCGACTAATGCAATTCATCTTATGATTTAAACTAGAATTTACTACTAAGACGGCTTGTGGAACAACCAAAGCTTGACTGGGTCCAATGACAAAGCTTGATTCAAGAAAGATATGAGCATGGCTGCGTAGGCTGCTGCAATACACTGATAGTACCACCAACCAGAAGATACTTCAAGTAAGAGTGCCCCGCTTTCCACGTACTGATCCGATGCTTTTCGCTCATTTTGCTTCGCGCTTCTTGTATTGGTTCATACCATAGAATCATCGTGTAAGCAGAGCTATTCAATAGCTTCTATCATGTGTTTTCCCGACAAACCAACAGACCTAAACACTGGTACACTTTGTTTAATTCGTTGCCCGAATTCACACGAACAGTGACGGGTTGAGACAACATAGGGCTTTCAAGTTGATGAGATATCGCACTGAACAGCTACTTAGCTATAGGAGGTTCATACGTATCCGTCCCGAGTAGATCATGTCAGGATAGTTTAACGTGAGTACAGTAAAACTCAGTAAGGACCTTTTGATACTGCAATAATAAAAGAAGAAATACTTTAGTGATTCTGTAACTGTCGTAGGCTTTTCCATATTTAATGTGCTTTAGGCAACCAAGATGGACAAGCTTCGCTTACGATCCAAGTAACCACTAATGACGTCAAGCACTGTGATCGATTGTAAGACAACACCAAACACCAACTAAACAACAAGGCATCGGGGTCTCGGGTTTAATGAACCGGTGTGCAACTTCGGAATCTAGTGTGTACGGGACTCTCGGGGTTTATCAATTCGCCGTGAAATTGGCAACCTTCGAAACATAAATATGGAATTGTAACCACAGTGAGCGTCAAGATCTAGGGCAGGCACCCACCGAAAATACAACGACAATCACCTTTACTTGAGCTACATACCTACCATCTAAATTATGACAACAAAACCATTGTCTATCCTCATTTCAGGTGCAGGCGTTGCTGGTACTTCAGTGGCCCTCATGCTTGCTCGCCAGCCTGGTTTCAGGATGCAGCCCCACATTACACTCATCGAGAAGTCACCAGTACCTCGTACCACAGGACAAGCCGTCGATATTAGAGGGCCGGGGGTGGATGTAATTCGAAAACTTGGATTGGAGTCTGAAATCAAGGCCAGACACACCACAGAGACTGGCCTTGTATTTCTCAACTCAAAGGGAACCGTGGCTGCGACGTTCCCCGCAACTGGCGATGCTAAGAATCAGAGTGCAAGTAGTGAGTACGAAATCCTGCGTGGCGACCTCACTGGGATTTTGCTTGATAATGTCAATGAAGCCAAAGAAAAGGGTGCAAAGGTGAACGTGGTGTATGGCGAATACATTGATACCATGGAGGAGCGGGAAGATGGGTCTGGCGTGGATGTCTATTTTGCCAAAGGAAAGATTAGCAACCAAAAGTTCGATGTGGTAATTGGAGCAGATGGTATCGCATCGATGACACGCAAATATGTTCTCGGCAAGGAGGACCTTCAAAAGTATGTCAACCCTTCTGGCATGTACCTTGGATATTTTTCGGTCCCACGCGTTCCAGGGGATGATACACTGTGGCGATGGTGTCAAATTCCACCAGGTCTTGGTATGCATCTAAGACCACACCGTAATGGAAAGACTATGGGTGTATACCTGACCATTTGTAACTCTACGCAAGCCCGCATTCCCGAACTCGAGGAAATCGTCCACGCGGATGTCGCCTCCCAGAAAAAGTACCTTCGGCAGAGATTTCACAATGCCGGATGGCAGAGCCAAAGATTTCTTGAAGGGCTCGACGCATCTGACGACTTCTATATGACACACTGGTGCCAGGTGGTCACGCCACAGTGGGCCAAGGGCCGATATGTTATCTTGGGTGACGCTGCGTTCGCGACAATGGGTATTGGTACGAGCATGGCAATGGTTGGAGCCTATTGCATTGCTGGGGAGTTGTCAAGAATCGATTCATCCAATAAGGTCCCGGATGCGTTACGCAAATACGAGAAAATTTTCAGGCCTTGGGTGGAGAAGCATCAGAAACCACTTTCTGGAGGCATGCAGCTCGTAAATCCACAAACAGCATGGGGTATTTGGGTACTCCATACCTTGATGAGGGTACTTTGTTTCCTACGAGTTCCACAGTTGCTAATACGCGTGTTCGGTAGCGGGGAAAATGATAGTTGGAAGTTACCAGAGTATGACTGGTAATCGAGAGGGTCGCATGGTATCACTTCTTCGAAACACAGAAGGCTTTGTAGGAAGGGTTTTGTTTGAATAATAGCCTCGTATAGGTTCGGTTAGCTTTTTGTATGGCAAGAACCCAACTCCTCATGTCAAGTTGTTAATAGTTTAATGTTGCCACTATCCTCTACCTCTTTAAGTCTAAATTGACTGTTTAAGTCGATTACCTGTACGTTCACAGCACATATGAGAATCCGCAGGGACAAACGAACCTTATCTTGTCACGGTTAAGATGAGATTACTAAGGATAGTAAGAGGCTGGCCTTTTGCTATACAGCATATGCTGTTCAAATGCAGTGTGGTGGTGAACATTCCGCGAATATTGCTCTTCGATATCCAGCCGGACTAAGGGAAACACCTTGAGGAGCTGGGTACGAGGTTCATTTAATATTGAAAATAGGTTTTGCATGAGGTTTTGTCACTGCGTCCTTCCCGATAGTGTGTAGAGGAAACCATGTCGATCATTCATATCAGAATCGCTTTCACGCAACTTCATAGGACTGAATAATGTCCACCTAATGCTGTTATGACACTATGTTTCCGAGGAAAGGGTTGCGATTCAACCCCTCAGAGCCTCTTGTTCGTATAATTATGGACTTGTGACTAGCACACTAGTATTTTGTAGCCAATTCTGCAAGTCGCTAGCCTTCAACAAAGGTTACCATATTGATGGCCATGCCGTCGACTGCTTCACCAACGTCGTCAGCTAACGCTTCATTAATAAGAATCAAACCAATTGCTCAGCGAGCTATCTGCTGAAGTGTATTATTGAATTTAGATGGTGAATCAAGTACATGAGTGTTTGAATCGATTTTTCCGTAGAGAGCTACTCACAGCATGTATTTATAGTTGGTGGGGGGCAATGCGCGTACACCAGGAGAGTTATCCTCTGGCCAAGAGGGAAGAAAGCACCCAAACAATATCGTATGAAGTAACTCAACCATAATGTCGGTATACCGTCTCAGGTCCTACTTGGATAGGTCCGGGAGGTAATGTGACCTGCACCTTGCTGGAGGGGAGTGTCGCGGTCTAAGGGAGAATAGGGAGGAGAGGATGGGCAGCGATCATGGTCACAACCGTGTATCGACTTATGCAAGGATCACAATCACAATCGTGTATCCGGAAGAGTAATGTCCGGAAGAGTAATGATAATGGTTCTAGGTCACTGCTCCCACATGGTACGGGCTAGCATCAACGTCTGGTTGTGCTAGCTAGTATACCGGTGTAGGTTAATCAGTTCTTGAGGTTCGTTCTATTGATGTTGGTTGTGGCTATCTGCTTATGCATCGTGGGATATAGATTGATCGGTCCGTATAACCTGCAATCTTATCCGCGCAGTTCCGCCTCGTATCGTGCCGCGATGTCGGTACGATACTCGGTGATACCAACACCCTCTTTCTTGTCCGGATATACTCACACACAACGTCTCTTGATAATTTACTATATGATCAAACCGGATCGTGCTTGGTCGTGAACACTGAGAAACACAGAGATCAGCCCATTGCTTATGATGGCGCGCAGGCCATACGTACCTATCGACAATTGCAGGCCGAAAAGCTTGGTTCTTTAAACCTGTAAGTACTCTACGTGGTGTGTGAGGCTGTCACCCGCTGCATACTACTACAAAACAGGACCTAATTAAGCCTGGTTGTGTGTTTCAGAAGAAGTAAGATCGCTGTGATTCTGTTGCAAAAGGAGGAATATATTTTGCACCAAGATCAAGCACCATACGAACCAGGTACAATTTTGTCCACTCAAACTATACGCATTCGACTCCTGGAGGGGATTTGGTCTTCGTTTGCACATATTAATGCGATTAAAAGCATCAAAAATGGTTAGATTACCGTTGGTTTTCGGCCTTAGAGAGTTTAGAAGAATAGTCCGCTTGTGAGTATTTTGGTACAGTGAAAGGAAGATCAACACACGTGATCTCCACATGTACATAAATATGACCCGGGCCAACCTCAGTAGCAAACACCAACGAAAACTCTGAAGAACAGACTAACCTACACCGGTACACTAGCTAGTACAACTAGATGTTGATGCTAGCCCGTACCACGTGGGAGCAGTAACAGAGTATCACTCATCCTCATTCTCTTTGGATACATGGTTGTGGCCGTGATCGTTGCCCTCTTTCTCTCAATCCGCGACACACTGACAGCAAGGTGCAGGCCACATTACGTCCCGGACCTATCCAAGCAGGACCCCAGAGGGTGTACCCACAAGGAGTTTGCTATGAACAATCTTGTTGAGTTTGAAGGTTGCAGGTGTGGCGGAAGCTGGGTACTGGGAGTGAATATTCCAATCGGTTAAGGAAGGACTACATCTACGAGTGGCGGCGTCTGTATTTATATACAGCGAGGTCCAAGCTCCCGCACAGTCACACTTGCACTTCCCGATTCAACTGCTCCTTTCTCCTCTTGATATCACCAAGGAACCCATCGACTGTGACCCCTGAAGCCATTTTCCTCAACCAATCTCAGTAATATATTGCTCAAGCTTACCGGGTCTTTCTAGATCTGTGCAATGTTTCTTCTTGTTAAGACAGAAAGTGATACCACACTCTGTCCCAGCGTTGATTGGTATAAATACCTTCTCAACACTTCTTCTCATTTCAAACAGTGACTATTCCAAAACTCGTATTCTGTTTCATTGCAACTTGATAAGTTCCTTCAAACCATTTGGCGGTAGCTCTGGGCAGCGCTCCCAACGTAACGTAGTTCGATTCGATTGGTCTTTGGTAATTCTTCATTTCGTTCGATCACCATGAGCCTCACTGTTCGAATCGAAACGTAGTGCGGAGCGTAGTACGGTCGGAATTCGATTAAAAGTACCTAAATATAGTTACATCTTGGTGGTGAGAGTTTTCAACCTTCAGTGGTAATGGATGCCTGTGACTCGGTTGATGGGCTTCGATCAACCATCTCATCCTCTGGGGTTGATAGGAACGCCTGTGGATCCGCCAGCTCATTCGGTACGACGCTGCGGTTGAACCAGTTCTTCTGCAGCTGGAAGGCTTTAACAACTATGCTACTGAGAGCGGTTCGATCAATAGTGATCGATGGTAGTTGTCCTGCGCGCCTTGATGAACGCGCGCTTTTATTCGCAGCAGGTGGACGGTATGGTGAGGTGAGCGCGCACCATCTTGAACACAACAGAATATCGAGTGCAGCCAATCTGAAGCCTCCAGAGCGAGGGGTCTGCGAGTAAATCCTGATGAGCGGCACTTAGGTTCGTAAGGTACTCTCCTAGGTCACCAAAGTACTCGTCAAGCCGGGAAGGCCTGAAGAAGCTCATGGAATTATTGCTCGACGTCCAAAAACCAACACTTACTGCCACCTTACTGGCCAACCCACTCACCATCTTCACCACCACCTCTTTACGGGCCCCCAGCTGTAACAGTATATATCGCGAGACAGTCGTTGTTGAGCTCGGCAGAGCGTGCATCACGCCGATTCAGTTTCAGATAAGTAGGTCTCAGACTTTTAATGACACCACTTGAAGAAAGCTGACATCATCTTGTATGACCTAGTCGATGAAATCATTCAGGAAAGCCCCCTCACACTATGGCGTATGAGATGGCTGGGAAGCTTCGCCTGGGACTCGAGCGGCTGCTTCGAATCGTGACCGGTAGGTCACCGTCGATTTGATCTGCTCACATGTGGTAGGGCCAATCTTGTGCATCTTGAGCATATGTTAGTCGATATGGTGATAGCTGTTCACCTTCTTCACATCATTCTTGCTTCGATTTGCATGGCAGAGCTGGCAAAGTCACAGCCTCAGCGACGAGCCGTTGTGGTCGACATACGTCAGCTCAGCACCATACTTCCAGACACCACATTTCCAGATAAGGGAAGCCTCACAACCTCCCTCCAGCTGGCACCTGTGTCGAACTGCATATCTAAGCCAGGAGTTTTCAAGCAGACTATCGCCACACACGTCAAAACAGTGCATTCAACAGGCCGTAATATGGTACTGTGGAGATATAATGGAGTACGGTAAGTGCGGAAATTTGACACTCTGGCTACGCTACGGGTGAAAAAGGACAAAATACGTACGTAAAAGGCGTAGTACATATGTAAATCTCTTATATGGGAAAGTGTCGACGCTCGAGTAAACTCCTTCCCTGACTCCTCTACCAAATTGTCTCTCATCTTTCCTCTCAACTTGGCTGTTGCTGTGTTCTGACTTTGAGAGGAGTGTTGGGCTGGGACGATCTTATGATGTGACAATTGGACTGCAAGCTTTTCGGGCTCAACCTCATCGTCAAGGTGCTTATTGCATATGCTATTCATTGAAGCCTCGGCTCCCTTAACCAACAGGACCACAGCGCGTCCAACGAGCGATAATATCGTACTGTGAGGCTTGAGCCAGCTACTTATTGTTCAAATTCTGATGTCGCTCTTGATCGATCAATTTAAAGAGGCTGTTCTATGGCCATAAGCCATAGTATTGTAGTATATCTCCTTTTTGAGAATAGCGCGCACGTCATAGTGAATCTATGTCTTTTTCTAGTGTCTCATTCCTTGTTTTCTCGTTCCGGCACAAGTGATCGCTTAGCTTCACAAGTGCACTCTCAACAACGTGATGCTTAAGCCAGTTCTTCTGGAGCTGAGAGCTTCAATTGTTGCTGGAGAAAGGCCGTTTCGATCTGTCGTGATAGTACGCCCAGCCGCACTAAAGCAGCGCTCACATTCGCAGCTGGTGGATGGGATAGATGAGAAATCAACCGCCATTTTGAAGACAATGGTATGCTTGCTACTACCAACTTGTAGCCACCATTGCCATGGGTCAGTCATCAACTCCTGATACTCATCATCTTTTGATAAGTCCTCATCAAGATCATCGAAATACTCCTGCAATTGAGTAGTACGCTTCTGGTACTTGTGATTGCGGTTTCCGGTGAGATATTGGCTATCAAAACCCATGATAGATGCAAACGGGTTGGTGGAATAGCTGGCCAGTACCTTGCGACATCTTTCTGACGGTTGGAGCACATCCGGCACAGCCTCCTCGTTAAGGTATTGCTTGAAGATGCTACGAATAGACTTATCGGCCTTTGACTGTCAAACTGAGAAGCTTCTCCAGTGAAACTTAAATCAGCTAAGACGCAGTCTTAGATGGAGAGCGGTGGCGACGCAATAAAAGCTCGGGCTTGGCTCTATTATGAGCTTCCCCCAGTATGTGTTGAGCTTCTCGAGGCCGTAACTGACACCGGATTTGATGTAAGAGGTGTCGTCATCATCTTGGAATCTCTTAATAGCTTCATTGTAGTGTTGCCATAAATTCTGAAGGTTGATGATAGTCTGTCACAGTGAGCCGAAACCTGAAACACTGTTGTTGCCTTCAAGAGCCTTAATGAGGTCATAGGGAACCTTCAGGAAGTCAATTAGGTCATCAACTTCGAGCCACTCGTCATCAGCGAGTCCGTCTATTATAGGGTTGTAGTGAGCACCTGGGCTGCCATCGTCGACTTCAAACCCCTTATCAACCTCTACGACTTGTCGATATTTACGCTGAAAAGCTTTGATTGGCTCACGGGCCTCCCGGCAGCGGAGAGGCATGACATATACTGAGTGCCAGCGTACTCCACCGTCCAGTAATAACTGAAGCTTGACAAGCTTCCATGTAGGGTCATCGCTACCAAGCTCGTTGAATACTGACAAGAAGAGAGGAACGACAAGAAACGCATCTACTAAGAGGTCTACACACACAAGAGCCGCCTCCGCTTCAGCGCTTGGCGCGTCCGCAGTACCCCATGGGAGGTCATTATTGCTGCGTAGCAGCTATCTATAGTCGTGCTTGGTGAAAAAAAGCTACACCGCTGATTGGCTGCCAGAAAACACGCTCTGATTGGTCAAAATGTTGCGGGCATCACGTGAAACACGGGAGGGGGGAACACCAAAGATCTCGGCGTTGGCCAAGGATCAACACCAC
>JALRMI010000596.1:0-13988 GCA_026120165.1 Leptosphaerulina australis
GTATTTAATTCTTGTCTGTTCATTGGCTCAAACACTTGCAGGGGGTTCAGCGCTATTAAGCGAAGCGCTTGTATGCAGAAGGTCTGATTCATGAGATAAGCGTTGGGTGTCTCCGGGCGTTGGGTGTCCGTGCACGAGTAGGAGGAAAACCAAAACTTCAAAAATTCGCAGCCTTTTTCGCAGCCTCAATGCACGGCTGAAATCTGTAAAATATGCTTTTAAAGTAGATTTAAAATATAGGATAAGGTTAGAGCTTTCTCAAGGTATTTTTAATGCCCAATATGATACTAGTTTAGCCTCTTACGGCTGCTTTGAAGTGTATAGCTATCTCGACTGGTGGTCTTGGCGGTCGCGTTGCATGTCGCCAGAACGGCACCACAGCTACTTTGCTAACGCAGCACCTCTGACCACGTCAACAAGACAGTGTACATCTTTGGGCAAAGACTGCCCGCGCCAAGCAACCATCCCATCTGGACGAACAAGCACAAGTGGGGACTGATAAAGATCTGCTACCTTTGCGTCCTTGATAGTAACATGTTCCAGTGGCAGGCCAACTTCCTTGGCGGCATTCACCAAGCTTTGGACGTCAACTGGTACATCTGCGCTTAGACAAAGAAGAACAAAGCCGTTGCCGAAAAGATCGATGGTTGACTTTCCGGCTTCTAACCAGTAATGGGGAGCACGATGTCCAGGCCGCGCCGTCTGGACGTACTTCTCAGGGTCATCTCGTGGTGCCACGGAGCCGTCAGGCACAACGAGCGGCGAGTCCGCATAATTGTAGCCCAACGAAATACCAATGGCCTGAAACTCCTTAACAATGACTGAAGCCAACTTTTCGCCGAGGACACGTCTCTGCTCGTCTGCCTCCGGGCTCGTTTCCAATACCATGTCTCTTCCTTTGCGATCCTTCCAGATCTGGAAGTTTTGAGTAGAGATGGTACTGTTTCGCACGGCAATCGGTCGTCTCTCGGCGTTGTAGGCTTCGATGAGACCCGGTCCGCCCCAGCCCTCAATCAGACCTTGAAGGATCCAGCTGAGGTCTCTCGCATCACCCAGTCCAGTGTTCAAACCGTGCCCGCCGGTCGGTGACATGACATGTGCCGAGTCACCAGCCAGAAACACACGGCCCTCGTTGTACTTCTCCGCAACAAACTGGCTGCGTCTCCATTGGCTTATGCTGATGACCTCGTATTCAGCATCTTCACGTCCCAGACTCTTCTTCAGTGGCGTATGGATGTCGAGTGTGTCGAGGTCAATCTTATCTATGACCCCCGTTAGGGTGAACCGCCACAAATCCTTGCCGTCGATAGTAGTAAAATTTCCCCAAACTCCTTCGGGAGCGATGAAGCCGTAGCGCTCTGCTTTTCTGCCGCCAAAAGTGTTGTAGCGTTCTAGGTCAACCTTTACGATGGCGCTGGTGGAATAACCGAGCAGCTGCCCCTCAAAGCCAATGCCCAAAGCCTTGCGTAGTATGCTAGCCGGCCCGTCGCACGCTACAACGTATTTTGCACGGATTTCCTCAGATTGCATGTCCCTCACATTCTTTAAGAAGACGCTTACGCCCTCGTTGTTCTGCCTGCAACCCACGCACTCGACTTCATAGCGGATGTCTGTCATGTTCTGTGCTATCACCGCACGAGCAAGCAGAGGGTCAAACAGCATCTGCGGGCAGCGGCGCATCTTCTCGCTAGACTCGGGAGGAACCTCACGATCGTTTGCTGAAGGCATCTCAAGACGGCCAATGTATTTGTCACCCAAACCAGTGCAAAGGACCGTATCGCCTGCAAGGCTGTTAGGGTAACCTGAATTGGCCACGTCGTCGACAACTCCTAGTAACCGGCAATATTCCATGGTGCGCTCGTCTAGGACACTTGCCTTAGCCATGATGCCGTCTTCAATCTCGGGACGGCGTTCGACGATTGTGGAGCGCAACCCGCGCCGTCCCAAGTCCAAAGCTAAGGCAAGGCCCACTGGCCCTGCGCCGACAATGAGCACATCGAGAGGGATAATAGGACTCATTGTATATCGACGTGAGTTCTGGATTGGCTGCTTGTCTGAGCCGTATACTCTTAGTTCTTAGACAATACTGGGTAAATCAAGCAGATGCTTTACACACTTACTAGAATGTTCGCTAGATAACAAACAGTCGTGACAAGAAGATGTAAGAGGTATTAAGGTTGTGTGGTTCTGTCGATTATACTATGTCTGAGATCCAGTGATTTTTGATTTGAACGCAATTTGTTCGCTTTCAGGAATTGTACACAACGGCTTCTATCAAAATCGGCTTGCTAGGGAACACGGGAAGAGACAATAACAGCCATTGCACCCATATCTACGCTCATATCACCTATAGGCTTTGAGCACACACTGTTTAGCGTCAATTTCGGAAGCCGAAGGAACTCTCATTAGTTCAGGGAATGAAGTGGCTCCCTCGAGGGCCGTCGGCGGTGGCGTAATTGACTTCCCGGAACTAAGCTTGCTGAGTAAGAACGTCTATGCCCGGGCTAATCAACACCTCATACTGATATTACTCGAATCTTACCTATGTCAGTCCCGGCTAATCTCCCGTCGGGTCTACTCCTTTGATCGAAGCCCGAAGAATTTCAACAGCTCGGAACAATCAATGTGATACATTGAAACTATCGCTATACTCGCATATGATAATTCCAAACGATCAAGGCCAAAAAAAAAATGATTCACCGTCTATAAGCTCGCTTGTGTACGCGGCTTGGGCGTTATTTACGAACAAAGGCCCCAGTCACGGCGTTGGCCCTTCAGTTTGTTGGTCGCCGAAGAACACTAAGGGTCTAATCCAAGAGACCCTATCCTGTGACATATAACAAGTCTGAGATTCTTAACAAGAGTATAAGACATCATAATAAAATTTATTTTAATTGTCAAAAGAAACAGTTCTACCACTATTTAGATGAACAGCCTTTGAACAAGTTTTGATACTTCAGTTTCAAAAGTTGTATCTGTTCAAAAAAGTCACAAACAATACTTAGAATTAACAAGATGCTATTTCGGACAAAAAGGCCGACCTTCTTGCTGTTACAGCTTGAAGGTATTACATGTCGTGACAGATGCGCTGCTCCTGCATCACGCCTTACTCACCTTTTTACCGCTTAATAAACTATTAATAATGTAAATAAAAAGTGAGTTCTGAGTATTTTAGCACGTAGATGGTGGTTCCCACAGAATTTTGTCAACTATGTTCTAGTTGGGGACTACCTCTGTAGGAAGCTTCAAATCCCGGCCGGCGAACTCAATCCCTGCGATCCCCGGTTGGCTACAATTCCCAGAGTCCTATCAGATTTCAACAGTAATGGTGCAGTAGCGTGCAGATTGCGATACTCGAGCTGGACCAAGACGGCGTGATAGATAATATTTAACCGGTTTACCTTATTTCGAGTTGGATCATCCAAATTTTTCTTTACTGTTGCTTGTGACCAGACGGATAAGAGAAGCTCCAACATCCTTTGAATTACAATTGCAGTCGTAAAACCTTATAACACACTAAAAAGTCGAAACAGCACCACTAGCTTCGATATGGCAGCCACTACCACTGTCCACTTGTCTCCTGATGCGACGCCCGGTTTTACCCATGTCGGTGGTCTCAAGGAAGAGAGCGCAAAGAAAGCATCCGAGTTTCTCATCATCAATCACCTTTTGTACCACACACGATGGAAGGCCACGTTTCACAGTCAGTCGGCCGCCCAGAAATAAACCTACTATAGGTTTTGCACGCAACAAAATCATTGACAAAAAGTGCAGATCACCTCGTCCACCACCTCTTGGCCTTATGGGCCTTGGGTGCGACTCCAGAGCAAATCCAGGAAATTTGGGATTACAATCAGACATACCAGACCCCAATTAATGTAGGACCGCCAGCGGAATCCCAGGGCCAGGTAAAGGACTTGAATGATCCAGCTGTCTATGAAGAGTGCCTCGGAGACAATAGCTGCTACGGCGACTACTTAAAGTTCTTTGAAGGAAAAATCGCAGAGATTGGGGTCACAGCTACTCTCAGAGAGTACCTGCTCAAGCGTGATAAAGTGACAGATGGTGTGTTCTATCGCATGTATTCAGGCAAGTCTTCCTAGCAGCAGCATTTCGTTAATCCAGTTTCCTCCTTCCTCTACAACATACCGAGTTAACCAAGTTCGTCAACTACAGACCTACTCCATCCATTTATCTCCCTCGGCTGTGGCCTAGAATTCCAACAGCCTAGTCTCGTTGCCGAATCGCTCGCTGGAGCTTGCGTGCACGAGATCTGGCCGTCCTGGGTCCTTCAACCTGCCGAGGATTATACCCTAACGCACAAACCAGCCGAAGCAAAGTCGCTTCTTGACGTCGCATATGGATTCCATAATAATGAACACATACGGAATGGTGTCAAGCACACAGACGGTTTTAACAAGATGGTGGACGGTCTCCTCACGCGCGTCACCCCCGATGAGCTCGCGCCATACCTAAGCCAGTTCCAAGTCAAGCCTGACCCAGAGGATATGCAGCTCAAGATGAAAGACCTTATGTATACTAGCATATATTTACTCGCTGCCGCGCAGCAGCAGGGTAAGCGCGTCGCCATGGACTTTGTCACCCTGCACTCAGTCACGACGTCCGCGTTCTACCCGGTCATTCTAGCGCAAGATGGGCTGACCAACGTGGAGAAGGCACGTATACTCGAGACTGGAGGTAGGACCAGTGCCGCAATGTACGCAGCGTGCGGCAGCCCGAAGCTGGAAACACGCGCCATTCTTGACTATAAGCCCCGTTTTCCGAAGGACGGCTGGCCTGAGCTAATCCAACGTGCCATCGTTTATCGCGACGAAGGACATGCCGCAAAGCTGGTGAGGGCTCTTTACAGCACCGAGCAGCTCGGAGAGCCGATGCCGGGTTTTCCCATTTCCAAGGCGGACCTGATCACGATAGCCCATATGGGAATGGACTCAATTGAGTTGGCTTTTGACGAGAAAAACGGGAACGGAAAACCGGCGGCGGGACCGGGAATCATGGCACAAATAGGCCACGGTGGCGAGATGGTTGTAAACAACATGACGAGGTGGATATTTTATGGGGGGCTAGAGCACTCTTGGGATCATATCCCTAAAGTGTAGAAAGATGTCGTATGTTTTTTCAAGTTCCAACATATTTTAGTACTATATAGTTGTTGGTACAAACATGTGTTACAGTGCTGAGAAAGGACGAACAAAGACCTCTGGATGTCGATCTATACGCAATACAAGACCAGCTGGATTACTTTTTAATAAGCCGAGGTACGAGTTACCAGCCTGAAGCTTAGATAGCTGTCAAGCTGAGGGAGTGTGTCAGATCGCAGGTATCACGTGATCTCCATTATCCTGGAAATTTTCTTTGTACTTCCAGAGCAGAAGTAAGGTTCCAAGCGAGAAGTATCGGTACATCGGCATTTCGGTTAGCTAGTGTGCTTGATTCTGTTTTCCCGGTCGGCTTAGGTATTCAGCCAACTCATCAAACACGGAAGTTATCTCATTAATCAGACTCTCTGACGAGCTTTGTCCTTTTGGCTATGCATAATCGGGTAAGAGATACAGCTTGTTCCTTGTAGCAATCAGAGACCAGTGTTTTGTAGGCAGGACAAAGCTCGCCAGAGCGTCTGAGGAAAACGGGACCGATTTGTATGTGACCTCAACTCGGTTGTATGAGGTTATGAATGCCAATATTCAACCCACTACTTTGCATCCACCACAACGTCCAATTCCCTTGTCATTACATGCAATCGATAGCGCTTCTTCAAAAATGTCTGAATCGACGCACATATCAATGTGTGGCGTCGTCGCACCCCCACTACAGTCTCCGCCGTCTGCCTCGTCCAGTCCGCTGTCCAACCTCTCCTTTGTTCTTCTATCGCCTAGTTCTAGCGAAGATGATGGCCCTAGCCCGTCGCCCATCATCCAAGAAGTATACCAAACAGCCGAAACAGATGCGGATGAGGTGATGGAGGACATAAACGACCATAATGACGACTGTGGGGATGCGAGCACCACGCGCACCAGGCTCTCGAAACAAGATAAAGTTGAAGCTGTTGCTGAAACGCTAAAGCAACTACGATGGTCTTTTGAAGAGCTAGTAGAGGCATGGGTTGGCGTTGATGGGGTAGACTTCTGTCTTCCTCGCATGCCCCGATACTACAGGCAGAAAGACCGACGCGCTGCCTTCAGTAGATCTCTACAAGTCCTTAGATCCCACAATATATGTCAAGAGGAATCGGTTGCTAGCCGTTGTGCGTTGGAGTTAGACACCCTTGTGTCAAAATCGCCATTCTCCAGATATGAACTCAGTATGAATCTAGATCAACTGGATTTTGCACAGGCGGTCAAAACCATTGAGGGCACCGCACCAACATAGTATGGGATACCCCAACAATTACCGGGTAACATTCGCCAAAAATAGCCATCCTATTCTTCTTTCTGCCGGTGGGAAGCGGTCCATCGACGCATGTTCACCATTACAAGTATGGTGTGCTTCTCCCGTACGCGCAAGAACTCCAACATCCTCTCCTCTTGCCTTGATATATACCTGCTTGGATCTGGTGTTCACCGGCGTGTGATCGAGACTATCCATGGCCTCGGTTTGTGCCATAGTTATCACCACGCGAACGACTTTATGAGCAAAGTTGCTAAACATGCGGCAGTAAGTTCCTCGTTGGAGTTGCAAAATGGCTCTGCCGCTACAACAAATTCTTGAATACTTCTGTAAGCTCTCTCGGCCTCCCGCAAATGTCAAAGCCAATAGAACGCCCTTATATGAACTGCTAGTAACTTATGGAGACCAATACATTTCTGGAAGGCTGTCTCTTCCAGAGCCTCGCGGAACGATGGAGTGAGGCTTGTTCTGGCCCTAACAGTAAGTGAGTATACTTTCCTTGCGCTACCTGCCAGATAAGCGCCTTATCTGCCAAAGATGAGATTCCGGATGTCCTTGTATGTTGCACATCGAAGGAGTACATGTGCAACTGTCTGTCGTCTCTCTCCACATGGACAGTTCGGGCTGGTGATGTCCGGTACTTTTCGAGTGAAGAGAAAGTCGTTTAGCCCAATTTTTCCCGTTCGCAGCTGTACCAGCAGTGAGCTCTCACGTTTACTAAGGCCTTCGTGTAACTGTAGCACTTTCTTGGTGGGCGTTGGTGTGTGTCTGTAAGTTGCCCGGCCTGTTTCTTCCTTTTTCCATCTAGCTGCCCATGCAATTCTGGTTTGTATCTTGCAAAGTTTTCTTAGTGTGGACCTCATTGGCTGTAGTCGTTGGGGTGTGTCTGCTGGCTCGCATCTGCGTCCCTCAGGCCTCCATCCAGTGGCTTCCTTGGCTGCTATGTCGGCGCTCTCGTTTCCTGCGATTCCCACATGGGCTGGTATCCAACTCACTGTCACGGTTCGACCACCATGTTGAAACTCCTGTATCTGTCGTGCGATTTGCTCGAGAATGTACGCGCCCGTGCGTCCTTCCGTCTTGGCTATGGACCATATAGCTGCCTGGTTGTCCGTGAATATGGCAATCTTGCGTCGCCTGCCATTTCTGTCCACATATTCTTTGGCAATCTTTAATGCCAGGGCTGATACCCTGTAACTCTGCCGCGTACACCGTTGAGATTGAATCCGATCCCATATGTACGGCGAGTGTCTGTTGTGTAAGTGGGCATGTCGCTGCAGATCCAATCTCCCCGACAATTCCACTGCCATCAGTGTATATGCTGAGGCTGTCATCTTTCGCATTCTCTCTATCATGCCTTTCCCTCGCCTTCTTGGCCGTCGTGTCGATATAGGTCTTTGGGCCCTGTCGCCATGGTGAGGTTATGAAAGGAGTGATCTGATATGGAAGCAAACGACCCACATGATCCATCACACCTTGCTGCGGAACCTACAGTCACAGGACTACGGACAGACGCAAGGAGGCTGAACTATAGCGCGAAACAGTCGTGGTGGAAAGACGTAAAGCCGAAGCTCTCGACCTGGTACAGGAAATGGGAACTCCCATACAATACGACCCCTCCACAAGAACTCAATCTCAGCCGGCGTGTACTGGCCAAACTTCTCGCCATACGCACGAAGCATGGCGACTTCGCGTGGTATCACCGGAAGTACAAACATGATGACGCAGAACTTCTATGCTGCTGCGGAAAGGACAAGTCCCCCGATCACCTGATACACTGCCCGCGTATGCGGCGCTGGTTTCTCCAATGGCCGGCGCGGCCTACCTGGCCACCAAGCAACACCAAAGAGGGCAACAAGTACCTTCAGCAGCTGCTCAGCTGTCCAGAAGACTTTGCTGACTTCATTCGCCTTGCAAAAAGAACCTAGATCTCGGTCCACGCGTGCGCAACGTAATACCCGCCCCTGTACATAGATAACGACACTAGCAATATCGTGCAACAGACTTTTTTTCCTTTACTCTCGCATGGAGGAGAGGAAAGACAAGGAATGCCTCTACTAAGAGGCTTACTCACACAAGAGCCGCCTCCGCTTTAGCGCCTGGCGCGTCCACAGTACCCCATGGGAGGTCATTATGTATGTAAAGACAACTGTCAAATATACTAGGACGTAAATGAAACACTACTACTACTACTACTACTACTGGTGCATTAGAGACTCAAGGGAGACTCTGAAGGGGTATGCAAAGATGGCTAAAGCTTTGCGTCCAGCCACAGAGGATTGGGATTATGTTCCGTTCCCAGGTGAGGTACACTTTGCCTAAATTACAACTATTTGACATTTATAGTTGTCAGATTGAATGCTCAAGTGCAATGAGGTAAAGATTGGTGAGTAAAGTGATTGTGTCTTCTCGTCACAGTCCATAGAGCGATAGATATATCCACGCCAAGCTCTCTGATCAAAGTGAACGTGAAACTACTTCAGCTATCACAATCACCTTCCCTGGGTCCGTTCACGGTGGTCTTCTTTCTGACAATTTCCTAGCCACACAATCTAACTGCAATGCACATAAAGCTGTTCAGGAAAACAGATGCACTACATTGGATGCACGATGAAACACCCTTAAGCAACAAATGCCACCTTAACCTCAGTCTCTTTACCAATAAGATGCACAAACAGTGGTAGGGCTGAGCTATAACATCCAAAATGCTCACACATGTGTAAGAGATAGCCTGACACCTAGCTTGGGTTTATATCTGTGAATATCGAGCAAGGCCAAGTCACGCTGACTTTAAAATAGAGATAAGATACAGTTTTTGCTGGTATTTGTCTGTGATGCAGATGATTTGGATTAGAGAAGTCATAAATGTTGAGGTGTTGAGATCTTCTTGCGCCTGACCCAGTAGGACATCAGCGCGAGCTCTGCTACCTGCTGACCCATCTTAGAGGCTGTGAAGGCACAACTTAAAA
The DNA here is from genome assembly GCA_026120165.1 of Leptosphaerulina australis. Lineage (NCBI taxonomy): Eukaryota > Fungi > Ascomycota > Dothideomycetes > Pleosporales > Didymellaceae > Leptosphaerulina > Leptosphaerulina australis. Next base: position 9,378 of record JALRMI010000596.1, read on the forward strand.
CATGTACTTAGTTGACTTTATTTATCGGCATCTTCGATGTTCTGTTAGGAAAGTATGCTTTCTAGCTGTGCTGCTGCACCCCAGCGCGAAGATCTGCTCTCCAACTATGAAGCTTTGTAACAGAGAAAGTGTAGAACGCAGACATGGAGAATTGAAAGATTGACCTGAGTTGTGATTGTGAGATGCTACGGATAGTATATATACGTAGCTGACAGTGGGCGAGTATCCTGCGTAGAACGCGGCTATATTCACCAACAAGTACAGTACTAGGTCAAAAGTTCTTGACTGTTAAGGAAAATGGGTTCAGGTCGAATAGGTGGTTCGGTTGTTGGTGATGTTTGGGGGAAAGAGCATTCGAGTGTAGGTGCAGGTGCATCCGTGCGGGAGCTTGGACGCGGTGATATATAAACACCCACCTCACCACATCCTCGCTTCCTTCTCTACTTTTCCGACAGAAGAACAATCTGTTCCCAATACCCGGTTTCGTCGTGACTACTGTCAACTAATCTTAATATTGACCGTCATTTTCCCGACCCCGCACCACCACCACCAACACCACAACTTATCCTCTCTATGCATCAACGCTTGGCCGCATTCAGCAAGGCCCATGGCTGGCAAACTAAATATTAAATGCATGCGCAGCATCTGCTCCAAAAACTTTGCAAACATATTACATATTGGCTAAGTTATGACATGGTGAAGTTTTGGGGTAAGATGTTGGTGTTGGCGCTAATTCACTTGGCAGTCAAGAACTTTTGACGAGTGACTGTAAGCAGCAACCATGCAATACTGCAAGTGCAACCTCAAACCGTGACAAGCTTAACATACTGATGCTTGTTGATAAAAGAAAAAGGCTTTCTGTTGATAGGACGTCGGACACACGTGTGCGAGTCGTGACGCGTGGTAATACGTTCTGTATTCTTCTGATGTTGCTATTGTTCTGTCTTGTTCTTCAGAGGAGGGGTAAGCCCTCCTCTACACATGGCAGGTTCGCTTAACGCGCTAAGCTAAACTAGTCACTCTATTCCGACACTTTCTATTTGACGTTCTGCTGACCTAGAAGATGCTGTATGCGCTAGCCTTGGAGCTGCCATATATGAATAAAGAGCAAGATGTAGATGAAGAGTAGAAATGCTAGCATTACCGAGGATCTAAGGCTAGAATATCGAAGAAAACTATGTATGGGGCTGCTGTTGGTCTAAGCGCGCGCCACGCCGCTAAGGAGCTAACGCTAGCAGAGCTGGAATTTTACCTCCTCGCTAAGAAACCAGCTTTAATAGAAATCGCAAAATATTCCCGGGCTTATCTACATGTTTTATATACGATTCAATGGTCCCGTCAGCCGTCACCTATGCCTGTTAGATCCTGTTAGGACCCGTTAGCTATTCCGTTGACTGTCCCGCTGGACCCGTTAGCTATTCTTTTAGACCCCGTTGGATATCCCCTTAGATCCCGTTAGGTGCCCCTAAGATCCCGTTAGGTATCCCCTTAGATCCCGTTAGGTGCCCTTAGATCCCGTTAAGTATTCTCTTAGATCCCGTTAGGTATCCCTTTAGATCCCGCTAGGTATCCCGTTAGATCCCGTTAGATCCCGTTAGGTATCCTCTTAGATCCCATTAGCTATGATTTCGTGTGCCGCTATGTCGTGGTAGGAAACAAGCTTCTAGTCCTTCCCCTTTTTCCAAATACTGATTTTCTTGGTAAATTTTGGTGAGGTAATTGGTAATCAAGGAAAAAACAGACGGGTAACGCCCGGCTGACGTAGAAGACCACATTCGGGTACATATCATGATCTACGCGCAAAATTGTCAGAAGAATATGTATTTAGAAAACGCTATCACAAGATCTATAAATTATTTAAAACTCCAAACGTTCACTTTCCCCTTCTCCTCTTCTTCATCTTACTGTTACCCCCATTTTAGGGCCAACTACCGCTCTATACTTTTTTGAAGAACGTTTGTTGAGAGAAAGTAGCCAGGTGCAATCAACAATGTCAGATTTTGTTTCCATCTCGGTCTTTGGGCTAAGCTTGCCTACCCTTCTCCTCCTTACGGCCACAGTCACTGCTGGATTCTATCAGCTATATCGCAAGGCGATGCCTCGACCGATTCCTGGCATACCTTACAACAAGAAATCCGCAAAAAGTCTTCTTGGTGACGGAAGGTCTATGATAAAGAACGCCAAAGCGACCCATGAAGTATGGTCCTGGCTCAGAGAGCAAAACCTGAACCTTCATACCCCAATCTCGCAAATCTTCTTAAAACCGTTTGCAAATCCCACGATCATTATTAGCGACTTTAAGGAGATCCAAGATATCTGTCTTCGACGCACAAAAGAATTCGACCGGACGACCGCTACAGCTAATATTTATGCTGGCGTTATCCCAGGACATCATTTCGGCTTTAAATCAGCTGATCCGAGGTGGAAGCAGCATCGACGATGGTTACAGGATCTAATGACTCCTGCGTTCTTAAATGAAATTGCTGCTCCTCATATTCAAGCCACATTCGAGGATCTCATCCAATGTAAGTTAATAATGAGAAAGTAAATGACTGTTTCTCAGACAAATCTTTCAATCTTCAACATATGTTTCTAGTGAATCGATAGCTAACTTGCCAATTCATCAGTATGGGAGAAAAAAGCCGAGCTTGCTGATGGACATCCTTTTTCAGGAAAACATGATATATATGAAGCCGCTCTCGACGCAGTTTGGGCGATTCTTTTCGGGGCAAACATAGAAGATTCGACAATGAGGACCCAACTGCGAGCCTTTGCCCGTACGAAAGCAATCGGTCTTCCCGACGACATAGATAGGGAGGCCCCCATACCCCATGTACCACTTCCAAAGTCAATGGATGCCGTAGTCTTACTCACTGAGAGTATTGGGGTGGCTGTTCGAACCCCATTTCCAATATTCACCCATTGGCTTTATAGACAAAGACCCAGCATGCGGAAGGCAAAAGCAGTAAAGGAAAGGTTCGTAGCTGGGGAGGTAGAGAAGACTAGGCAAAAGTTCGCGGGTAAGGCGAAATCTGAAAAGAACGTGAGATGTGCAATGGATGATATCTTGCGCAGGGAGACCTTGCTGTCTGAGAAAGAAGGTAGACAGCCAATATTCCATTCAAAAGAGATGCATGACGAGGTATGTTACTACTTGAATATGTTGATGAAGGTTGCTAACTTCTATAGATTTTTGGATTCGCTATCGCGGCCCACGATACTACAGCAACAGCTATCAATTGGTCAGTCAAGATTTTGGCGGATCATCAAGAGGTCCAGAGCAAGTTGCGATCTATTATTCGGTCCGCTTTCGTCAACGCTGAGGCTGAAAAGAGAAGACCAACATATCAAGAAGTTACAAAGACAGCAATTCCTTATCTGGATGCTTCAATTCAAGAGCTTATTCGTTGTTCCTTGACGGAACCAGGGGTCACACGCGAGTCATTGGTCGATGTGGATGTCCTTGGCCATCGAATCCCTAAAGGAACGACATTCTTCCTTTTGGGCAACGGACCCAGTGTGTTTAGTCCAGCATTTGAGATTGACAGTTCACTACGAAGTCCTAGTGCTCTTGCTGCCAGAGAAAGAATCGGCACATGGGATCCGAGTGATATGGGTCAGTTCAAGCCAGAGAGATGGCTCGTCAAAGAGGGTGACAAAGAAGTCTTTGACTCAAATGCTGGGCCTCTTCTCACATTTGGCCTCGGTCCACGTGGCTGTTATGGACAGAGAATGGCTTATCTCGAGCTAAAACTGGTGCTAGTACTCATTATTTGGAACTTTGAGCTGCAGAAGTGTCCGCCTGAGTTGAATAGCTATCGTGCGGAGGATCAGGTTGTACATGCACCGCAGCAGTCATATCTAAGGCTCAAGAAGATAACGTAGCAAGGTTGAATCTACAGATATCTTGGACCATGAAATCCAGGAAGGTGGAAGTTCGTCTTGTGGCTTAGTATAAGCATTCCAATCACCAACCTAAAGTTGATAATTGACCTCCATGATACAAGACGTGAGCTTTACTGGACTTAGAAACCAGCGCAAATTGAATAGCCAATTGTCAGAAATAAGATCACCTTGAACAGACCCAGGGAAGGTGATAGTGATAGCTGAAGTAGTTTCACGTTCACTTTGACCAGAGAGCTTGGCGTGGATGTATATATCGGTTGTCAGATATGGAAGAAGACAGACATGAAGGAAGCAGAAGGTTGTTGTATTGAGTGAACTACAATGAGCGAATATACACACAACCTGAGATCAAACACGTGACAATACGTCATGTGAGACACAATTCACTATGTACCTTGTGAATTGAGGTGCCAATCTGACATTATGTCTTGTTGCACCACTTCATTCTTATATACAAAGTATAAGGGCCATCTGTCCTTAGAGGCCTGCCGTTTTCCTTTGATCACCATTTGTCCTTGCCCGTCGGTATGCCACATGGTGATCGCGCTACGTGAATACTGTATTTATGGTCCCATAGAAGCCTGTTGCCTGGAGTTTTGCGTCTGTCAGCGCGTCCAACGTATCGAACTTCGTTTGGTGCCGCAATACGTTTCGTGTCACGTGTATGCGAACGAACGTATTGAGACCCTGACCCGAAACGTAAAC
>JALRMI010000597.1:0-13981 GCA_026120165.1 Leptosphaerulina australis
GTACAACCTCGTTTTGTTTGATTTGACTGTCAAAATTGTAGCAGTCGTTTTTGTTTGTTTGACGGCGTCAAAATCAAACAAAATCAAACAAAATTTTGAAGGAATTTTGGTTGTTGAAAACTCTGGCTGCTACGCAGCCTCTCTTCGGTTACGTTTACGAACCGTCAATATATGTTTTTTGATACATGCATATTCCGATGTCTACAGTAATCTCTCGGTGATCGCAATAATAGCTTATGAGGTGTCTTTGCATGGTCTCTATTTACTTCCATCAGCGTAAAAGTCATATCATTTTGTCATTCGTGTGTATCTTTAGTCGTGTCTATGCTTATGTTCGTGATCATGCTCCTCATACAATCATCTGAATCATTTCCAGCACTCTTCGCTCACCTAAGAGTCAAATATCGCCCCATAGGCAGGGATACCTCTTCTTTCCATTTCATACACAATCTGTTGCGTAAAGCGCTTGTTACTGATGACCAGCACAGCTTCTGCACCGCTTTCTTTGTATAGTCTGTACGTCAAAAGACTCATATCAGGCTTACCGGACTCTCGGGTATTGTAAATGACCGCATCTGGGTCCCGCCTGCGGACATCTCGAACGATGGATTTTCCAAATGTCTTTTCATGGTTGGGCGCTGTCCAAAGGATTCGCATGGCAATGTGTTGGTAAGGGAAGATAGAAAGGCATGGGCCTATACCGGAACCAGTGGCTACCACTACCACACTCTTGAAAAGTGTGGCAATTCGTAAGACACCGCAGGTAGGAATGCCTCTCCTCCATATGTGTGCTGGTGCAGTGTCAATGGCGCGGCCTGTGAAGTCACCAGCTCGACTGACTATGACGGAATAGCCTTTTCCATTGCTGTCTGGGTTGTTACCATGTGCGTTCGTGATAGTCGCAAATCCATGCCAATCACTGAGCGGGCGTTCGGCAAGACGGACACCCTGGCCTGGGGCAACTTCCGTGTCGAAGTGGAGGCGAACAGCGTGTGAAGAGAGGACTTCTGATCGCACAGCGACCCGCCGCAGAAACAACCATGGGAAGATGATTGCGATGGTAGCAGCTGCGATCAGCCAGATCGATGGGTTGCGCAGGTAGACATCTGAAGTGGATAAGCCGGAGCCGCGGCTCAAGTCCTTGGTCGAAAGACCAAGAAGTATCCAGTAAAGAATGAGCACTGTCCAACCACCAAAACGGTGTACATTCTCCCACAAGTCATGGTACTTGTTGCGCAGAACTGGATGCGATAGAGTCACCATTGAAAGAAGCAACGTGAGGATTAAGTAGGTCAAGATTATAGGAACAAGGGACATTGCTCGGGCGTTGGCATCTTTGGCAAGATCAAGGCTTACGCCAACCGCGAAGATGACGAACCAGATCACTGCAGCAATCGCGCAACCAACGTGTATACCGCCGATGTGATAAACATTCGCGCAAACACGGCGTATTGTGAGTGGCAGCCACGTTGGTACCGAGGAAAATATTGTGAAAAGCAAGTTGATGACAGGCTCCGAGCGTATCAAGATCGAAGAGCAAAGGTTCGCTGCTGTGGCCGTTGCGGTGTATGATAGTGGAAATTTTCGGTTTTTGATGCCGCGGTTCAGGATCCAGCAAGCAACTCCAATATTCACAGCAACGATAGGAATCAGAAACCAGCGATAGGCGATGAGTCCACGATGCCGCAGCCAATGTACAGTAGGTGAGCCTTTCAACTCAGTTAGAGCAGCCAGTGTATCTTCAGGGGTTGTGCTTGTAGAAGAAGAACTAAGATGTGAAGTCTTGCATCGAAACCCCTTCTCAAGGTCGATGTCGTGAATGTAGGTTTCAGGCGTCTTCTGCGTAATGGCAGCTAGAGGTGCCACGATATTTGTATGGGGAATCAGACCGCTAAAAGCAGAGTCTATTCGTTGGTGCATAGGCTTCGCTGGCTTAGAGGCGGTCACTGGAGCACTGGGTTCTTCCACAAGCGCCTTGAGCTGTGCTTTGTCGATCTTGCCGTTAAGGTTCAAAGGCAAGCTGTCGATTCGGGTCCAGCGCTCAGGTACTGAATAGTATGGCAGGTGATTTCGAACGAATGCGTCGAGTTGGTTTTCGTCTATGGGTGTGGAGGAGACATAGAAGCTGTGGAGGATCCCGTTGATAACAATTGAAGTAGCTTTTGTAATGCCGTCAAATTGCTGCAGCTAGTTAGCACAATTGTAACACATTGGTCATTAGACATTACCTCAAGCACGGCAGTAACTCCATCGAGCTCGACACGAAAGCCCTTGAAATGAAAATCAGTCCACTGTGAGCGTCACAGATGTAAGATTAAGCAAACCTTGATCTTCACTTGGTCATCTATTCTTCCAAAAGAGTCCAGTGAACCGTCAGTCCGCCAGCATACGATGTTGCCAAAATTGAACATCATAGAACTGCATTGCGGTCAGTACTACAATGACTGACATAGCGCTTAACTTACCCATCGTTGGCAAATCTATCAGGCTGGAATTTTTCTGCAGTTGTAAGAGGTAAATTGATGTAGCCTTTTGATACACCGGCGCCACCGACCCACAATGTCCCCTTTTGACCCACAGGTACAGGCTTATCTTCCTCGTCGAGAATATAACATGTGGTGTTCGGTAACGGTCGACCAATAGACAGAGGCTCACCTATGACATGTTTGTGTGCAGAGAACAGGAAAACTTCTGTTGAGCCGAGCAGATTATAAAAACATCGATCCTGAGCCCAATCGTCGGCGAGGCTGATGACTGAATTAGTGTGGTAACTAATATCGCTTCTGAAAAAAGAACACTCACGATTGTGGACATGCTTCACCTGCAACAACGACGGTCTTGATATTTGTGTAGTTTTGTTGCTGATATTTTGATAGAATAGAAGGGGTGCAAATCAGTGTATCGACCTGGAAGAACTGTCAACTGAGCTGTTTATTCTGGGGGGGCTCCCATCACTTACTTGCTCGAGTGTGGCATTCCAGTCTGAGCCTCGAAGATACAGGGTGCCTCCATTGACAAGTGAACCAAGCATCTCCCATGCACCTGTGCAATCTGTCAGCGGAGCGCCATTCCCGATGGAATAATACTCGCTTACCCATAGCGAAAGAGATACTCAAAACCTGTGCAATCTTGGATCCGACAGTGATTCCCAGTCGGCCAGGCTCCAGTAGCAGCGCATTGGTCATGGTACCATGTTTGACATCCACTCCTTTCGGCACACCAGTGCTTCCTGTAACTCAATTAGCTATCACTTCTGAACGTCAGTTACTAACAACTTACCTGATGTGTACATAGCATAGACCCCATCACTGGAAGAGACCTTGATGCCGGGTCTCAGAGGAGAATAGAATGCCCCTGTATCCATTCCCAATTCAAGTACAATAGCTTCTCGGCGCGCAAAGTTCCTGACTCGGTCCCAGAACTTGGGCAGACACAGTATGAAGCGGGCTTCTGTATCTTCAAATATGTGCTGTAGAGCCTGATCTGAGGCGACTCCGCCGTCAATAGGTACATATTGACATCCTGCCTTTAGAATGGCAAGAATACCGATGAGCATCTCTAAGGAACGTTGTACCACAAGGCATACTCGCTGCTTTGGCCGAAGGCCTGAGTTGATGAGATGATGCGCAAGACGGTTTGCTGCAACATCCAGTTGATGGTATGTGATCTTTCGTTCGTCGTGTACAGCCGCAACAGCTGCTGGGTACTTATCCACAATACCTTCAAACGCTCCATGGACCGTGTTGTGAGGAACAGGGACTTTCTGGCCATACCCAAACCGTGAGACCAAGCCGTGATCTTCCGGTGTCAACCCAGACATGTTGTTGAATCGTAGTTGCCCTTCCATTATACCTATGTGAGGGCCGCTGGACAAAAGAGGGGGGGGGGGGGGGCGTAGACTGGTACCATATGTTGGGACCGTTGCTTTATACAGCCTACCTGTGAGAAAAGAGCTTAGCTACCGATAGTGCGCTGCACGACAAGTGTATCTGCATCCATTGGCACAACGCCACTATAGCTTACAGACCAACCCGCATTGTCATTGTCCGATTCATTCGTCTCCTGCTTCGTTGACTAGTTAACGTTGGACGGACAGCTCGGACAATCTAGCCTTGAGTTTCCAACCGGTTGGTATGCCACTAGTCACCCGGCACCCAATTGTATTGGGATTCTGTATATCACGAAAACAGAGGAGATTGCAAGATTGAACTGACTGTTCTATGCGCTACAGAAAAGAGCTGTATATCAGGAAAATATTGTGTGAATGTTGCACGACTATGAACATGCTCTTGTACAACATCACAACTGACCCCAGGTGGTCCCCCAGGCCGTCAACCATTAGCCATTCTTTTAGCAAGAAAGTCTGCCGGTACGCAGCTCATCGAGTTTGACATATGACCTTACAGTATTAGACCAGCATGAGTCGGAATAATATGTAGCATTGTTGGGTTTGGCAATAATCTGCAAAGTGCGTCCACATTCGGCGAGCACTAGAAAGGATGGAGTGACAATGCAGGTGGGTCGCCGATTACGAATGTGATAATTGAGCTAGAGCATTGCAACGTGTTTGATCACAGCACTCAAGGCCAAGGATCGATTTGAGGTTCTCCATACCCAATAGTGTGGAACAAATTGACTCGTATTGCCTGGTTAGGAATGGCATTGCAAGGCTTCTTAGTATTGGTATCTTGCACGAGTACGGAAAATGTCTCGGTGACGTTAAGCGTAAAAGGTACATTCAGTCTCAGGTGGCTGGCGCATGCCAGAATGGTGGGTATCCGTCGATCGTAGCGTGGTGGTGGTCGAAGACCCAGACTTGACCCATGTCGTGCATGGCAGAGGACGTGCTTGTCGTACGCTTTTGAACCTCATGAGTGGGCTGCAAATAAGCGCCAGAACGGCTGGGGAGTTTGATGACAGGTACCGTCTTTCCACAAGTCTTCTAGTATGGTGTTGGAACTCACGTCTTCCGAGCTGATCTTGCCCCGATGTGCCGTCCCTGCTTCCATCGTCTATCGTGCAGACCGTGCTGCATCCTCGCAGCGGGGCAATATGCCTCATTCGCTACTTGGCGGGTTTAATTCTTTTTCATTTTGGTTAATCTGTGGGGCATGCGAACGAGTCTTTGATGGAATAACATGCATGATCGGAGCCACACACACCACAGGCCCGCTAGACATTGGGTTGTCAAAGCCGCGTACCACTGTAGTTGGTGATTCGCCTGCAGGCGCAAGCACTAAGAAGCAAGGCGCATGTATGAATCCTCCATATCCACATTATGTCCGTCTCGCCAGCGCGCCGAACACTCGATCCCCACGCATCAATCGGTCCTTGCCGTCTCGTATGCGCGAGGATCCCCCGCACACATATTGTCCTCGTTTGCATCGCTCCTTGTTGGGTATTTCTACCTTTTAGTGGATGGTCACAGGTGTAAAAGCCTGTATGGCTCAGAAAGAGATGTAGATAGTGAAGGATATCTTCGACGCCATTCAATCGCTCCGAGTGGGAAAGCATTAGTTTACTGTAGCGTAGCAAGCGGCTGATATCGCTTGGCCGAGATGGGCAAGAGTTAGTTCGAGTACGAGGTTGGTGTACCCGAGAGTCGTTTCTCTTTCCATCGCCCTGGACCGAGCCGCATGCGCGAATGAAATAGTGTCATGAGTAGTGTAGGTTAGCGGCTGCAACCCTGACCGCTTTTTCTTCCCACATCTGCGATCGACATGCTTGCTAGGCCCTGCAGAAGGGCTTGCGGAAACATGCTGGAGTGGAAAAGTCAATTGTGAAGTGGTGTCAAAAAGGCGCCACCAAAAGTAGCGTACGCAACACAGGTATGTGCCCGGGGTCGTCCCGCCTTCAGCCTGCTTTGCCCGTGAGTGACGTGCAAGCATGATCGAACAATGAGGACGCGATAAAGAAGAAGAAGAAAAAGAAGAATGGGAAGGCGCATGAAAAGACCTAACGCTTGACACTGATGGTTTTGATGATGAGGCAGCTGGATGGATGCGGACTCGAAAACGACAGCTGAAAGGCAAGTTGTCCGTGCGCTTGCCGCCGTCCTCAACACCTTGAAGCTACCAAAAAAGAGCCATAGAGACACACAATTGCTGTTGCCACAGATCCTGTACTGAAATGCTACTGTGATCCTTGTGATTGGTTTGGTATGTTCAACCCTTTTTTGAAGCTCAATGTTGCAGTTAAGACATGTGTTGAGTGGTCCATGCGGCGTCAGCACCAGCAGTATTAACCACATACCCATCTCGCTTCTTCTGTTGTGTAAGCACCTAAGAGACCTCCTTCTTACCCTTTTAAGACAGGCAAAGCTTTATCAGCGCTACAAGTTTGTTGCTGACGTTCTTTTCTAATGACCTCTTCGGCCTTTTCTTTCTCCTACACCATTTCGGCTGCCTCATGCACCACATGCTTCTCTACATTCAGCTTCTCTCTGAAAAGCTACCTGTCCAATTATACACACTTTTTCCCTAGCTACGGCAAGTTATTTATCCTCTCACATATGTGGGGATACACCAAGGTGAGCTTCCGTCACTTGCCTCTCGTCTCCCGACCATAGATCAGCTCTTCTAAAGTACTCTTTATGCCGTTGAAGAACCAGTGTCTTCTAATTCTGGTTTTTTCTCTTCTCAGTAAGTCAATCGTTCCGTATGTTTTCATACTCGTATCAAAGCACTTTATTTTGATTGTAAACGTAGTGCATGAAATAGAAAATATAACATAGTCCCTCACTGGTCACACCTTTTGTTATATCGCACATGAACGAATCTAGTTTGAGCTTGTCATCCTTTTCATAGCCTGAAATGGATAATAGTGATGAGTAATTTTATCCTTGTTTACAGTGAACGAATTAAGCTTCAAGTTTCTTACAAATTTGTCCACTCATGGGAGCCGCTCCGACTTCTCGTGGGTGCATTGACTCAGCAACTTGCTGCAGTTTGACGCAAGAGGCTTGAAATAAATGATATCCAACGACTGGAGTGTGGAAGTTGGGTCTCAAGGGAACTTACACAACAAAACGTTATCATTGTTGCAGCATCTGTTGGCATTGATCATCGAGTGAGTTCTAAAGGCTGAAGAACGATATTTGCTGACAATTAGTGTAGTTTTTACATGTGTGCAAGCGTAGTTCCCGTCCCATTGTTGCATCTTGAGCTCCGCGGCGCATTCGAAGGATTCTGGGGGTTCCGAGCTAACCCGCAAATGCTTACAACTCCGTAATGTTTTATCAATTGGCAGGGTTTCCGTTAAGCCGGTAGCGGATGAGTTATGAGCGAAGTGCATAGTTAAATCCATCCCGTACACATTAAAAGGTCTCGACCCTATCATCCTAGATAGTCTAGCGCTCCTATAGGTGTGAGGTTTGAATGCTCAGGCAGGGTAGAGTCAAGGCTGATTTACAATTTTTTGAGTTCATCCTGTCTCCTTCCCTATGGATGAAAGTTATGCTTTCAATGAGAATGACTGTGTGACTTTATGACTCTTGGGGCGCTACTGTGCGTCACGGTATCCCTGCAGGTACCTCATGACAGCATTGATATATAGAAGGATTCCGATACAATCCAACAAACTTTTTCCGTCCGGCAGCCGGACAGCTCCGGCTAGATTTAGAAGAACCCTCTCATCTGACAATAGGGCCTTAATGTAATCACAATCACAATCTATGGTTCCGCGGCTGGGGTCCCAGTCTCGTAGCTTAGGGCTGTATTGCAAATACCTTCAGGTTTCTCCTCATTCTAGGGCTCATGAATTTGAAATTGTTCATGAATTCAAGGGTTGGCGATGCTGATGAGCTGTCAAGAGCTCCCGTATGCTAGCATTACTAGCTTGAAGTACTTCTAGCTATCCAATCAGTTCAAATGGTTCCTCATTCGTTGATCCAAAGGTATATCTGCCCTTTCACTCTAGGAAAAGTTTAGGATTGAACTGGACGTCGTGAATGACCATTGTAATGTTCTTTCTACATAGCTATGGATTGGGATATTATTATATTGGGTTCTGTTGGCAGGGCTTTAACGCACGTGCTCATCGATATATCAATCGTCAGTACATGTGTAGGTGGTCTCTTCTTCGTTCTATCTACTTTCCATCGAGGATGGAATATGTACCGCGGGGTACCAGAGCTAGTCCCAAATGGTGCTAGCTCCATCTCCCCATGGTTGTGATATATCAGTATTCCGACAGGTTCTCTATATGTGGCCAACACATTTTTGCCACTCAAGTTCTTCAATAGCCCTGGGAGTATGGTTGTCGGCATGCGTGCGATAGTGGATAAGTCTCATACACGACAGGTAGCTTTCGCACCACGCCACCTCCTAAGACATCTTTCATACCCATCTAAAATTCTTTAAAGATATGCAGCAGAGGATATGCGCGGCAGTGAAGTTCATCGTAGGCGACGAGTCTATGAGCCAACTTTGTAAAAGCATACAACGGAGAAGGCGCAACAGCGAATCAAAACTAACTCAGGAGGTGGGGAGGTCATCAAGCAGTACGGTCTGATTGAGCCCTATCGTTTTTCATATTCTATTCATAAGATCGCTATATATATGTTCGAGTTGTTACGTGGAATAGCGACAACATCAATGGAAGCCGAAACCACATCATGTGACTTCCCTGCAGGCTTGACAAAAACATTCGACTAATATCAAGCTCAGATAATGGATCTGTGCGTACAAAACAATACAATCATACATGGAGCCATTTGCCAGTACCGCTCTTGCCTGCATGTCGTATTGCGCATAAGGCACATGAAATATAGCCTAGTATCAAAACAGAGGCACATTTGTGCTTGAATCGGGTCATATGATATATGTAGCCTCCATGTCGTTGAGGTATTCGACTTTTTGGCCATCTCCACTATTACCTGCTCTATAGATCTACACTGCAGGTGTAGCCTGCATTTCTTTGAGTCATGCCCATCTTTGCACCATATGCACGCACAAGTATGCAGATTAGAGATATAGACATCATCGTCATCGGAGGCTGTGATAGGTACGCAATTGATGGAGATAGCATGACTGCGACAATGAAGCTGAATGTGAAGGTGGCTGGCGTGCGGCTGGTACGTTCTCGGTGTTACTTCAGCGTCCAGTAAATTAGTGTGCTCCAGTCCCACATTCGTGAACATCATGAACATGATGCTGTCACCACCTGACTTATCCCGTACTTGATGATCAGCGTCTGTTGCCGGAATCGCCCGAACAAGTCGTCAATTGCTCCCAGTTTTTATGCATGTTAGGCAGTCGTGTTGTACATTACTGGGCGAGTGGAAGCTAGTTGCCGATTGCGGACAGACCGTCAAGGCAGTTCAACCCTCACGACAAGCAACCGATGTGGTGTCTGCAATTGCGAATCACAAATTACTGAACATCCTGAATCATGACAATGTGTTGCTTGGTCAAGCTCCAAGTATGTCTTGTTTGTGATGCCACTAAAGACACCTTGTTGGGATGTATGCGCAATACACAGGGAGAGAGAAATAAAGAATTAGGCCGAATTTTCCAAATGCTTCAGAGAGAAGCTATACATATGAATAGATCTGCATTGATTTCGTATGCCTACCATGCTTATCTGAAGTACGTGATCATGGCTAAAATCTATATTGGTAGGCTTTCTAGCACTAGCACCAAATGTCGCAATCTGAAACAGATTCTACTTGTTTTCATTGTTGTTGATGATGCTTCTATGTAATGTGCCTTTATAGGGATGTTGCGCCACCCTGACAAAAAAATGGGACAGTTTTCAGATGACATAATCTACCCCACCGAACTTCTGCACCACCTACACTTATGAACTTTGAGTAACTCTAACTCCACCAAATTTCCCTATATTTGAATAAAAAATGCGTCTGAGAAATCGTGAAGTTACGCCTATTAGTTCTAAGAAGTTACATTGTGACAGTCTTACGCGGATGCGGTTTTATTATGCTTACGATCATGAGGATGATCACCAGCGCGTACCAGCACTTCAGCTGTTCAAACAACTCCACGTCCCCAAGACCACAGCATATAGATGGCTTCAAAATAGAAGTGAGATAGGGGATGTTGCATCCCGCCGACACGATGGAAGGGTTGAAAAGCAGAGATTACGAGGTACCATAGGTTCTGGTCGCCCACTGAAAATTAGCAATGGTCAACTTACTCAGTCCCTTGAGTCTGACCAAACGAGCCGTCGACAACGTCTATCGATTCAGTTGAGGAATGCTGGTATAGATGCGAGCCATGGTACATTACAAAGGTCTCTCCATGGCCGCATGAATGCTGGCATGTTTAGTAGTAGTAGTAGTAGTAGTAGTAGTAGTAGTATTGTATTTACGTCCTGGTATATTTGGCAATTGCCTTTACATACATAATGACCTCCCATGGGGTACTGCGGACGCGCCAAGCGCTAAAGCGGAGGCGGCTCTTGTGTGAGTAGACCTCTTAGTAGAGGCGTTTCTTGTCTCCCCTCTCCTCCATGCGAGAGTAAAAGAAATGTAGTCTGTTGCAAGATAATGCTAGTTTCGTTACCTATGTACAGGGGCGAGCGATTGCGCACGCGTTGATCGAGATCTAGGTTCTTTTCGCAAGGCGAATGAAATCAGCAAAATCTTCAGGGCAGCTGAGCAGCTGCTGAAGGTACTTGTTGCCCTCTTTGGTGCTGGTTGGAGGCCAGTCAGGCCGCGCCGGCCACTGTAGGAACCAGCGCCGCATACGCGGGCAGTGTGTCAGATGATCAGTGGACTTGTCCTTTCCGCAGCAGCATAGGAGTTCCGCGTCATCATGTTTGTATTTTCGGTGATACCATGCGAAGTCGCCATGCATCGTGCGTGTGGCGAGAAATTTGGCCAGGACCCGTCGGCTGAGATTGAGTCCTTTTGGAGGGGTCGTATTGTAGGAGAGTTCCCATTTTTTATACCTGGTCGAGTGCTGGCATCTTTAGAGCTACAACTCAGAGGAATATCACAGATTCACAAGTCTCTCAAAGAATTACCTACGCCGGCGAGAACCAATTTAAACCTATCATAGGGTACTGGGATGGGATTCAGTTTACTGACGAAGCCCACATGGCTCTGGACGATTTCCCAGCTGAGTGGATCCTTCGTGTTTTGGGAGAACGTACGGAGCCTCAAAACGTCATTAAACAGCCAAATAATAAATAAATAATCTGGAATTTTGAGTGCTACCGAGCGCTATGTTAGCGTGCTGACACTATAGAGACTATGTTACTGCTTTAAGGGCAAACAGAGCTGCAAGCTACGCCTACAGCTTAAAACCTCCTTAGTCTATCCTTTAGAACAGCCAAATAAGACCGCAAACGTGGTACATTTTGCTGCTTGGATCAATTATTACGACATGGCTAATGAGCTTATCTTCTATAATGATGAGTACGATGATCACCAGCTCCCCAAGCCACCTCCTAAGCCTCGCAGGCGTCCGACCACTGACCGGCCTAGGGATTGGGAGGCTCGGGTCCGCGAATGGGATGCCTCAAAAGCACGTCAGCCTAAAGTTATCAAACCTGGAAACTCTATGAGAGCTTCTTATTATGTTGAGAAGATTCTGCCAGTCTACTGCCGTGCCTACCACTCACTTTTCAGCCGATCAGATGAGCTGCGAGCTGATGTACCAACATCTGATCGGTACCATTGGCAATTAATGGAGGATAACGACTCAAGTCATGGCACTCGCAATCCAAACTAGTTGCCTGCAGTTTATCCGCATAATCGTGGAGTAAAGACTCACGCATCCGGCCAGCTCACTTGATCTCAACCCAATTGAGAGTATCTGGAATATCATCAAAGAGAGAGTCAAGCAGCAACTCCATCGCATAAATTCAATCGAAAAGCTCAAAGCCGCTCTACAGCATGAGTGGAAACAGATCCGACAAGAAATGGTGCAGGAACGAATAGAAGAAATGCCCTACCGTTGCAAGCAGGTGTTTCAGCATCCCAAGGTGCGGGTGAAAACTGATCGTTGGTAATTGGACAATATCACAAGAATTAATTGCATCAATATTCTCTGGTATCTAAGGAACATCAGGAACTTTAAATCGAGCTGATTTGACTTGTGGTGCTCTTGCGCGATGCAATTTAGTATCGTGGGTGCTGCCAACTCAACTTTTGGTGGAGGAAATTATGTCATAAAAACTGTCCCATTTTTTTGTCAGGGTGGTGGTTGGGAAGCTTTGATTACATGATGCATCTAAGACACAGATGAATATAGGAAGTGCATATCAAGATGAATGAGGAGCGCCAGACCACTACGTGTTATGTGAGATGCTCTTGCCACGAATAAATCCTGATCAGCAACATAAGGCAGTGGTTGGTTTGCGCCTTTAGCTGCAGTGATTCTGACAGTTTGATCGACCCATCGGTGCTAGGCTTCATTGTGCCTATGTCGGATTATTCTGACATCGTCTATCTCAAAAGAGGTATGTACAGTTCCCCTTTAGCTACATAATAGCTCACTATTTTGTGCTATCGATTCGACAGACCACTGTTGTCATTTACCGTTGAGAAGGTGTGAGTCTAGCATAGGTTAGTGGAAAAGTTGTTTGCAGGGAAGTCTTAATTAGCAACTCAATAAACAAGGATGTTGGTAGGCCTCTTAGCACTAGTGCTAAAGTGGTGAAAAGGGAAAAGTAGTCTAACGATGATGCATTGATTGATTCTCTATTCTCTATCTACCTTTGGCTCGTCGTCTCTTTATCTGAATGATGAGAGACGACACGTGATCTCCCATGCCCATCGTATGTTCCAGTCGTCCGTGTATGAAGGGGCATTGGACATCATTGCACGAAGGTATATTGGACATCGGTCCGATATACATCTTGAGATCCCCTTATCACACAGCCGACATCTTGCATAGCCGTTGTCGATCCTCATCTTGGGTTCCAACAAAGGAGGCCTTTGAAGCTTTAATACTACACTGAGGTGTGCTTACGGTAGCACTCCCTATGCAAACAAAACTGCCAAATGACCCACACACACATTGAGCTCTATCTAAGCACTCTGTGGCAGCGGTTTCAGCAGTACAATGAAATTCCTTCTAAACCCTTTCTACTTACCCTATTTTCTTATTTCTTCCAGTATACGACACTGAAGTGCTTCAGAACAATGGAAGCACCCTCCTCCCCTTTCTCCTTCACAATATAGTTAAAGTGCTCAGTCTCCTCAACTGGAAGGGGAGCTACAACTTGAAACGGTAGCAAAACCCGCGCAGGCAAGAAACGTTTCTAAATTAGTGTTTCAGCACTAGAGATCCATAGCTTAGCACATCCTATATGTCCATCGGGAGATGAGATGGCAGAATTAATCCCTTTGGACGGAAATTAATTCCTATCAACCAATCAATAAGCACGAGGCTTCCTAGGAACATTTTAAAAAAAGACTTAATGAGTTTGAGTGAAACAACCCAATAAAGGTGTCTTGCATCTAGTTCTGCCTTCTACCGACTCAGTTCTCTTCGAGTGGTCATACTACCACAAAACGCTTTGCTAAATACATACCGCAATTGTCGAGAGATTTGACTGCAGTCCAGGTCAGCGAGGGAAATTACATTTCTTGACGGGGCAAGCGTGAGGTTGTCAAGCGCAAAATAAAAGGGAGGCCTCACCCAATTGATAGAGCTTAACTCAATCAAGACACTCCATAGCCACTTCTGACTATGGGAAGACCATGCCATTTCATAGTTACTATCAAAGTTTGGGTCGTATTCTTTGCTGAACATTCTGCAGCATTTCACTTTTCGGGAAGGTACTACATTGCGAATCAATTCGTTCATTTGTTGAGAAAACAATGATTCAGTACAAGTTGATTGAAGGAACGTTTTTGTGGTACATGATCAGGGATCGGGTGGTTTTTTATGATAACCTACGGCGCCCACTTACGAGCAGCGCTCCCATCGTAACGCACTACGACTCGTTCGTTCGATGGTACGCTTCGTTCAACGGCGAACGAAACTTATCATAAGTCGCGATCGAAACGTAA
>JALRMI010000598.1:0-13980 GCA_026120165.1 Leptosphaerulina australis
CGACAGGTCACTTTGTGGCCGCATTGGGCATAGCGCGGTTGGAAGCAAGCGATGCACGCCGTGCATAAGTAGATAGCCACAACCAACATCAATAGAACGTACCTCAAGAACTGATTATCCTACACCGGTATACTAGCTAGCACAACCAGACGTTGATGCTAGCCCGTACCACGTGGGAGCAGTGACCGAGAACCATCATCATCGTTCCGGATACACGGTTGTGACCGTGATCGCTGCCCATCCCCTCCTCCCTACTCTCCCCTTAGACCGCGGCACTCCCCTCCAGCAAGGTGCAGGTCACATTACCTCGCGGATCTATTCAAGTAGGACCCGAGACGATATACCGACAAGAAGGGAACTTCCAACAATAAAGTTGTAGAGAATTTATCCGACTTTCTAGACAAAAGTTATAGATACGATAATTCTCTACAACTTTATCATTAGAAGTTCCCTTCTAGGTCTTTGAATGGTGGAGGTAATCTAGTATTAATCTTCTCCCTTTTGTTGCTTTTCCGAGTAAATTGCCGTTCGGCACGCGCACGGGCACTGTATATCGAAGCCCAGCGAGATTGGACATATTGACAGAGTTGAACTATCAACACAAGTGCTCGAGTTTGGTTTATCAGCAAATAGATAGTTTCCAAAATAGAGTGCTTGAGTTAACAGCGAAGATAGAAGGGTTGCAGATGTGCGGACTGCGGTGGTTAAAAAGGGACTGGTCGGACGCGGTCGGTCATATCCACTTTGGTTGTAAAGAGGAGATGAGCAACGCATGTTCATGTCGTCAGAGACTTTGCTTCCATTGTGAAGGAGCCTAAATTAGAAAACTGTAGTAGCTTAGGTGGCTATTTCAAAAAAGAAAGCAACTAGTAAATTTCAATCGTAGAAATGGAAGGGTATGAAGTGAGCAGTAATGTCGCTAGACGTGCCCAAATGACCCCGAGTAGATGCAGACTGCTACTAAACCAGAGAAGCCCTTTGACTCCCTGCAAGAAAAAGGGAACACCATCTATAAGGCTCGTGTGATCGAAGTCAAAATTCCAAGGTGACGAAGATATCTGCTGATGCCGAAAAGTTATCACAAACGCCTCGCACGTTGAAGAACTTAGGGGAAAACTTGTTTAACCCCTTGCTCTTAGGTAAAAGACCTAAAACACCGAATTGATCTCAAGAGTTGGTTGAACAGTAGCAGCAAATACCATAGTTTTTTACGCTCTTACTAGCTCAAGTATCCACGAAGAAATTAGGCTGTGAGCACCAAAAATCACCAAGGAAACCAGAAATCGAAGCTGGCCTTTCTACTGTAACTTGAGGGAACGTGACTGTCGAGCTCGTGTGCATCACCCACTTAGCCTAGGGCTTTCATAAGAGTAGTAGTAGTAGTATTGTATTAACGTCCCAGTACATTTGGCAAATGCCTTTACATACATTGTGACCTCCCATGGGGTATTGGGGACGCCCCAGGCGCTAAAGCGGAGGCAGATTTTGTTTAAGCTACCTCCCAGTAGAGGCATTTCTTGTCTTCCTCTCTCATCCATGCGAGAGTAGAAGATAGTTTTGTGTTGTAGGAGCAAGGGCAGAGGAAAGTTGATGCCAGGCCTATCCTTCTTCATCTCCAACGTCAAGTTTTGTGAGGCTGTGCTGGCTGTCTTATTTGCGTGTCGTGATAGATAAGTCGACAGTTGCTGTTCGGTGTTCGAAAGCTACGGGTAGCTCTCGTCGTGTAGGGTGTAGTAGGTAGGGCTGAAAGGAAGCGATGCCAGTCCTGTCCTTCTCCTTCATCTCCAGATTGTATGTTGTAAGGCATTGCCGGCTGCCATGTTTTCGAGTTGTGCAAGAGGGGATTTCAGCACTGCCCTCCTGCTAGTTGTCATGTTTCCTTGACCGAACGTCCTGATCTCACTTCATCTGAAGAACGTTCAGCTGTCCTGGCTGCGCGCCTGCCCACGATGCTGCAGTGTAGGAATAACATTGTGGAGAGACCAGGAAGGGAGATTCGAGAAGGAAAGAGTCGAAAAAAAGGATGAATTTCGACCTTTCCCCAACTTCGAAAAGTTGGTGTTCGGTGGGGCTTTCATAAGACGTTAACTCAACCACATAGTTTCGTAGGGAAGTCCGTGCTTCTACGATGATAACACCTGAATAATGATACAAATAAAGGGGTAAACTCTCTTAGTGCTGTCGGGGACAATGCCGAGCCTAATGAATTTGTCGTTGGGCTCTATCCTAAGGTTGGATCATCCATCGGGCTACTCCTTTCACATCGCTGGTCCTGTGTAAGTGCATCTCCACAGCTCCGCGTGGTGTTCCATTTGCACACTAGAAAGAATGAACCTCATCGCAAAACGCTCAATCTAGCAACAAGTATATGAAAATCCATACACGACAGGCTAAAACTAAGCCGCGATGGCGAGATGTATACCCTTTTAGCGCCTACCTAGAGTGGGTCCGCGGGGGTGTTAGCGGCTGATCACAGGGCTGAGGGGTTGGGTTGGGACGGAATGCTTGAGCTCGAGCCCCGAGAAACCTTCAAGAAATTTCCAATTGTTCTAAGGATCATTTATACTAATCTGAGATAGTTGTTGTCACGACAGGATGCCACATCGATTTGCACTTTATCCATCTCCTCACAGAGATAAGTCAAGCCCAACCAGATGGTTGAATGTAATTGATTTCCTTTAAAAAGTACATCATTAGAAGAAGTGGGGAACAATGCTTGTACCGTCATCTTCTAATGCTTGTACTAAAAGCTAAGCACGGTCCGGCCCGTCATGCAGACGTAGTCCGATTATATGTAACAGTACCCTTGAGAGAGTAGCCCTAAACTCTGTGGTGGACGCTTGAAGATGCGTCGCTCAAACATATGAAAGACCCAAGGCATTTCCTCGTACAACGACTCCTGCAACACCAAGAAGTCAGACTAGTTGAAACTTGAAGTCTGCGCAGCGAAATCATAGTAGTCGAACAATTAAAACGCAAAGATCACTAACGGAGACGATATGCTTGGAAAGAGCTGGGAAGCTTTGCAGGCAAAGTGCTCAGAACAACTCAGAATATGTGTATCGAAACCCATATCCAATCCAGCCCAATTTCAACACAATCTCAGCATTGCACTTCCGGGGTACGTAGTGGAAAGGTCCGAGGTGACACCACCAGCCTATGCCATCTCGTCCTACATGCGCTCGCTACGCGAAGGCAACCCTGATGATAAGATTTCAGTACCAGTGATTCACAGAACCCACAGGCGCTCTTTGGGTGACTATTTGCCCTGAGGTAGTCCCATGAAAATAGGAAAATAAACAGTGATTTCGCGCAGCATGAAACGTGACTGCGACATCAAGCACTTTGTCAAGGATGAGGAGGGAAGGTACATTTGGACAGAGAAGCCTTACTCAGACTGGCAGCTAGTGTTTGTGCTAAACGAGAGTACCCCTGAAGGTATACTAGAGCAGGTGAGTTTAGCGATATGCATCCTGCAGAGATGTATCGCTTATGTCGTGACAGCTGAGCCAGTGTGTGGATGTGAGACACAACATTGTACGCCTGCATGCACGTAAAGAACTCAAGCCTGTTCCCAATCAACGGAGACATGAACCACAAAGCTACTTGGCACAGCATGTCGACCTGTGCTAAACAATACATGTCCAAGCCAAACCGTCAGATTCCCGCATTCGAGCCATTAATAGTGTATTTGTTTGACTACTGTGACTACATGTAAAACAAACTGGCGATAACGGTATGAGGCAATTTGCCCATGCATCCCATTGTAGCACATGTACAACTGATAGGTGCATACAGGCGCTGCGAGGGGAATATGACTACTGACTACCTGACGCTTGTTTCCAGAACACCAACTCGCTATCTGCTGGAAAAATAGCAGCTTCTGCAAGACCCACTATCTGACTTGACCTTTAATTCCATCCGGAAAGATGGATCCGAAGGGGGATAACTGAGCCTGGCATCATGGTAAGATCAACCAGTTTCTGCAGCTCTTCAAATGCTGTTGCCTGTTCCTATGGGGACGTATTCAGAGTGAATTACGGTACGAACCGTCTCGTCCATATAACAGGTGGACAAGACAGGGTTGAGATCCTTGCCCAGTTCCCACTCACGCAACCAAGTTTCGACCTAGCCAGTTGTTCGAGTCCTTGCCCAGCCAATCTTTGCAAGGCTTCTCCCAAGGCAGCCGTTGCTTTTCGCACTCAGCGACTTCGTGGAAGTTCCATGCTACGAAGGCAACAATGCCGAACGAGCCGACGATGAAGAGTGTGAGGATGAATAATAGTAGAGTCCTGCAGAATGCTGAAGGCCGTACATCACGTTCGTGCAGAGTATGGTGGTGGTGGTGATGCACTTCGATGGTGCCATAACCACCTGGATAGGCTGGGGGGTTCGCATCGATGACTATAGTTTCATTGGGCTGGGGAATATCAGTCATGTTATAGATAATAGGTGCGTTCTACTTACAGCCATGTTGTGTGGAAAAGATGGATGGTGTGTCTCTCCTTTAAAAGTGGAGAATTTCTTTGGGATGGCCACAAGGCTATAGGGCTGTACACGTGCGCATGCTCAACTCTATCTGCACCGCGACGCTCGTTTATTACTTTACCATAATAATTGCAACCCAAACCTCAACGCGACACTATTTACAATAAAAGCAAAGAAAAAAAAAACACTCCATTAAACAGTATATTGAACCGAAATTCAGCGGCACAGTCCAGTCGCATCGTAATTGTGCCGTCGAGCATGCGGCGCTTACGATGATCACGCGGTGTGCCATTATCGCCTCTTAATCCTTTGCCAAGAGCGCTCTGCAAGCAGCGACAACACAGCTCCTGCACGAAGACCCTCGGTCGCATGCCGTCAGGAGAGCTCCGTTACAGCTGTCTTTACAGCCTGGTAACCGTAAACAGCTTCAAAATCTGAAAAAAAAACACGAGTTGCTGACCATACCTTCAGCTCCTTGGTTGGAAGTACGAAGCAGTGGCGCGTTGAGGCTCTTGCGGAGTATACCGACAATAGTATGAGTTGACTATGGTGTCACTGCCGTGTAGCACGAACTGTCATGGATTCTGCTGTGGTTCCCGAATGTGGGTCTCGCGTGGTTCTTAAGCCCTCAACTATCAGCATGAATCAGATTCTGCCAAAGTTCTCCCGACTTGGAGACTTTGCGGAGCCCCAAAGTGGAGTTGTGAGAAATTGGATACGGTTCGAGACCCTGCTCCACCTCCCGCGAACATCAGCAACGACAGCCGTTCGTCAGAAACAACTCATCGCATCGCCTGATCCTGTGTCCTGCTAGTGTGATTCTTGCCTCGGAGACGGTGATGGTCATCCCAACTTCGATCGCTTTGAATACTTTGGGAAACCTCTAGCCTTGCCGTTGCGAAAAGCTTTTGCCAACGAGGATCACTGTGGGTCCCTTGGTCGTCAGGCTTCTTTTCATAAGCAATACAACAACTCTACAGATTTCTCGAGAAAAGGATTGCGTTGGCTTGGCACTTCCTTCTGGGGTTGGGGCGTTGCAACTGCCGATAATCCATACGAGTCGCCGGTTTTGCATCAACAGAGACTTTATGCCACGGTTGTTACTGAGCTTGCTTTGCACGATGCAGTCCGTAGATTTGTTAATCGTGAGCAACCTGGCAACGAAAGCGCATCAAAGAAAAGTGCTGGAGCCGTACACGCCTGGTCGGTGACCGCGCCTCGCGGATATTGCCTATGCTTTCTTGGGCACAATCAGAAACCAGGACTCCAGAAGCAGTGGCCTTGCCACGAAACGACTTACGTACGACAAACTAAGATGGTTTTCTCTCCAAGTATTTGTGATCTACAAACACAAGATACCCTATAGTTTTTGACATGTCGCCTGTTACTGGGTACATGGCGTAAAGTGTTACAACCCCCTTGGTAATGGGATGGCTATACCGGATGCAGATATCAGGACTATCGGTGTCACGCATGCGATGGCGACTGATTTGCCACCATCATTCGTTCACTGTCGCTCCGTCATGTGTTCCTTCTCCGACAGCTTCCTTCCTTATGGCAGATCGGATGTCTGTGCTCGGCAGTCATGCAGCGGCCAACGTCGTTACGCTATTCGCTCGTTGTCGCCCCGGAGAATGTGAAAGCCTGACAACAAGGTTCTCCAGATGCGCCGCACGGATGTGAATGGCAAAAGAGGGCGGTGACAGCAATGCCAACGGCGCCACTATTGCTTGTGAACATCACAGCTCGTACCTCGTGAAGATCGAAGCGGCTGCGGCTAGTTTTTGGTGTGACAGGCTGACGAAGAAGCGAACTATCTGAAATTGACCATGAGACAGGCATGTGGTACGAGGCCTCCATTGATTCAAGCCTCGATGCAACGACCATCACCATTGGAGACGTTTACCCCCAGTTTTTGATCCAGGCCCTGACGTATCAGAGTCGCTGCCCAATCGATACTCATGTTAGGTATTGAAATACCTTTCTGGGAGACCCACCGTCATCCACGCGGTTGTTCAGGCGGGATGCTGCCACGCTTGACTCGGCTCGGAGCATTGCACAAGCTCTTGAGACGATGTACAAAGTTATGTTTCGAACTCTTATAGTTGCGGATTCCGCACATGAACCTCTGTCCACTATCTGACAGAAGGAATGTTGGTTTATACACACAACGATGGCGCGTTGTGGCTTACCATGCCCGGTGTATACAATTGGGACCGACTGTCACCGGGACAAAGCTAGAAGACATTCACAGTCATTCGTTGCTTCCATGTAAGCCATGTGCAGGGGCCTGGGTGGCTGGGCACCAGCGCTTCAAGCAAAACGGCACGGCATGTGATCCTTTCATGAAAAGCGCGATTTAGCGTAAGTTCACTGAAGAGCTGCGAACACCCATTCGCTCATGCAGCGCGGCCTCGGTTGGTTGCAGGGGATTGGACTAAAACTTGCAGCTAAGGCCAGCTTCGGGTAATGCTTGGACGAGCTTGGCGGCCCCAGGTTTGTTCCCTGGTCAATCTACAATACCCATCCCGGACCGACTGTTGGATTTCCGCTTTGAGCAATGAAAGCATGAAGATATTCGAATTCACAAGCCGCACATTTTAAGCGACACCACAACAACAGAAACAGATACGGTCATGCTGGTCTCTGCCGTTTCAGCCGTGCGCGCAGACTGCATTTCACTGAGCTGAGCGAAAGGCCAGTGGGGAAAGGTGACCAGCCCTTCTAGAAATGTGAGATGCGGAGTAGAACCCACATTCAGTATAGGCTGAAATGTGCAATGTTACTCTACCCATCCACTAGAAGCCACACGCATGCACCATGCTTGCTGTATTACTGCTCCTTGGGATTGATATTAAAAGCTGGGGTTCCGCTGAGTTTCAAAGACATCCCAGCCTTCACTTATCTTTGCTGCACGGGACTCCTCTTCCTGATTGAAGAGCCTATCCATATTTTGTTACACCACCTTACCAGCGACTCAGCTATACTATAACAGCAGACATGCCTGGTGGTGGAGCTATCCCCGTCACTGGCACGTCCGATGTCAATCGTGTCGAAGCCCCCGTTACTCTTCGTGCCTACCTGATCGTTGCATTTGCAGCTTTCGGTGGTATCTTCTTTGGTTATGACACCGGTTGGATGGGTGGTGTCCTTAACATGGACTACTTCATCAAGCAGTACACTGGCTTTGAGTACCCTGACATTGCACTTGGACCTGACGCATCCGCCGAAGCTATCAAGAACTACCGCAACAACTCATTCAGTGTTCCGTCATGGCAACAATCTCTGACCACTTCTATCCTCTCTGCCGGTACTTTCTTTGGTGCCATCATTGCTGGTGACCTTGCCGACTTTATCGGTCGCCGCATGACCATCATTCTTGGTTGTGGCATCTTCATTGTTGGTGGCATTCTCGAGACTGCGTCCACCGGTCTCAATGTCATGGTTGCTGGTCGTCTTATTGCCGGTTTCGGTGTGGGTTTTATCTCTGCCATTGTCATCTTGTAGGTCACCAGTGAATATCATTTTTCAGCGCAAGTCCTGACAGACGTAGGTACATGTCTGAGATCGCTCCCCGCAAGGTTCGTGGTGCTGTTGTCGCTGGTTACCAGTTCTGCATCACTATTGGTATCCTTCTTGCCAACTGCGTCGTCTACGCTACCCAGAACCGCCGTGACACTGGCTCCTACCGTATCCCCATTGCCGTGCAGTTTCTGTGGGCCATCATTTTGGCAATCGGTCTTGCTCTTCTTCCTGAGTCACCTCGTTACTGGGTCAAAAAGGGTAAGCTTGACAAGGCTGCCCACGCTCTTGGTCGTGTTCGTGGTCAGGCCCTCGATTCCGAGTATATCCAAGATGAACTCGCTGAGATCATTGCCAACCACGAATATGAGATGTCTGTTGTTCCTCAGACTAGCTACCTCGGTTCCTGGATGTCGTGCTTCGAAGGAAAAATAACCAACCCTGCGTCTAACAAGCGCCGTACCATCCTCGGTATCTGCATGCAGATGATGCAGCAACTTACTGGGTATGTTCCTAATAACGATTGTGCTTGAACTGCGCTAATGTGAGCTCCAGAATCAACTTCATCTTTTACTTTGCATGACTCCCTTTCGTCCTTGAACTTCGGGTTCTAATGTGCTAATACCTTACAGGGCCCTGTCTTCTTCCAACAGCTCGGATCCATCAGCAACCCCTTCCTCATCTCTCTTGTTACCACACTCGTAAATGTGCTCTCCACGCCTGCTTCTTTCGTCATGGTTGAGAAGATTGGTCGCCGACCTATCCTTATCTTCGGTGCCGCCGGTATGGTCATCATGCAGTTCATCGTTGGTGCCATCGGTGCCACAGCTGGCAAGAACACTGCGGACCACCCCGCGGACCCCAACGCTACCCGTGCTATGATCGCTTTCATCTGTTTGAACATATCCGTTTTCGCGACTACCTGGGGTCCCGCTGCTTGGATCGTCATTGGCGAGATCTTCCCCCTCACCATCCGTTCGCGTGGCGTTGGCCTTTCTACCGCCTCTAATTGGTATGTCTCCCTACTGTCTTCCTTATCCAGAAGATCTCTCTAATTTTTCTGCAGGTTCTGGAACTGTATCATTGGTGTCATTACACCCTACCTCGTTGCTGACCGTCCCGACTCTGCTCGTCTTGGCTCCAATGTTTTCTTCATGTGGGGTGGTCTTTGCTGCATCTCATTTCTATTCGCCTACTTCATCGTTCCTGAGACCAAAGGTCTCACCCTCGAGCAGGTCGACAAGATGCTTGAGGAGTCCACCCCTCGCACTTCTCGCAAGTGGAAGCCTCACAGCACCTTCGCTTCCGAGATGCATCTGGGCGAGAAGCACCTCGAAATCCCAGTCGGTACCGAGAACGTTGCTCCTAAAACTGAAACTACCCAGACTGTTTAATTGTGCATTGGCGGCCAAGGGAGAAATTGGCTGGAGTGGCAAGCTGTGAATGCTTGACACAACTACAACGAACCGGAACGTGCAATGTGATTATGTGGAATGGATGAGGATGGTATGTGGTAATGACCGGATGTGCGAGTTATTGATTGTGGTTGCGCACATTTGTAGCAATTCTATACCCGGAGCCAATTATTGTTGGTCCCATCTCTGCTATGCTTGGGACTGGTCTAACTTGCACTACCTTACTTCATTTCCATCACAACACCACTTTAGCTTTGACGGCCAACCATTGTATTGTTGCATATATCTGCCTGCTCTCCACGTATCTGAATTAGAATAAATGTGGGTAAGTGATTTACAAGGCGCCCCGAAAATATCAATGCTTACGATGCCTTCCAAAGCGACCTTCTCGATCGCTGCTGCGTCCGAGCTAGAGTTCCACAGTATGATCCCTCCTGTCAGACGCCTCACGGAGATGTGGCTATTGCACTACTTATGCTGACACTTGACAAGTGGTAAGAAGGAAGCGGAACATCAGGGCAAGCTTTACCCTATTTGAGGTAAGTATCTGCATCGAATATGCATCGAGTTTACAAGTCCTCGCCCCACAACAGTATGTAGTGTGTCACAGCGTGTTACATGTCCTTAGCAACAAAACAGCTGTTCTGTTAGTATTTCCATGAAAACTTGATGGTGTCCAGCAGAAACGTCCTAAAACTGGAACATACCTGAGCGTCTTGAAGGACAATCGATAGCGCGCCCACAAACCTGTTTCTTTCAGCCCGATGGCTAGATGCTTGAGGGTCAACCTTTCTAGGCGGGTGTGAAACCAATCCCGATCTACAGACCCCATTGTCGGTATTCTATGTAACACAAATTGCCTTGGCTCACTTTGTACCTCAACATTCGTGCAATCCACCTCACCGGGACCTGCTTTTTGTGTTACTAACGATGCCGGCCATAGATAACTTGAGAGCTTAGCTTCCCCTGCCGTAACAGTGTCGTGGTTAACCTAGCCAAGTAGGCAATATCCAACCTCACCAAAAGAGCCTTTTGAAACTGCTGTCGAAGCAGACATTGTGCAGCCAAGTTAAACACCAACTCTGAGTAACACAGTTGCTCCCGGCCAGCTGAGAGCGGGCTAGAGTTGCCTTGGTGCAATGCCGGAATTTTTAAAAAAGACTCCACAGTGATCAAAGAGTTGAGGATCTGAATCGGTGCATTTCAACAAGAACATACAAGATTCATCAAAACCAGTCCAATGCGAAGCCCCAATACAGAGCAAATGAATGTTCAATTGCAACGACCATGCCGATTACTCGAGTATAACCTGATGTGCAGTGCTCTCTGAGTCACTGAAGTATCGTACATCATTGTGTCATCCAAAATATTAAATGCTATTCCACTTTCTACGCCCTGGTTTTAGTTTGCTCGCGCAAGAAGACCTCCACATTTTGATCCCTGCTTGCATCAATCTGCCTGTCCAGCTGCTGCTCCGCAGGGCTCTTAGTACGTGTGGGCTCTACAACCTCTTCTTTCTGTTCTGCGTTTCCTGCAACGGCGCCAGTCACAGCACCAGCGACCGAGGTCACAGTCGAGGCCACATAACCTGAGGCTTGAACAGCTGCTTGCTGCGCCTGCTCGAGATAGCCTGGTGCGGGAGCCTCTTCACGTTTAGGAAGCGGAATTTCCTTCGGTGCCTGGCCAACTGTGTTCGGTTCCATCGTTACTGTCTTATCGCCATGTCCATGGTCATTCACTGCAGCATGAGGTGTCCCTTCCGCAAGTTGGCCTGAGGCATGTGTGTAGTCCTGTTGCTCGTAGCGCGCCTCAGACGTGCCTTCCCTGATTGGCAAAGTTGTCTGCGCAGGGGTAGACGAAGGGGCCGAGGAGGCTGCAGCCAGGTTCTGTGTCTCGTTTGTCTCGGATGGCGGGGTTGAATCTGATGGAGGCGATTGGTCGATGTTCGAATCATCAACATCTGGCGGGTGGGTGGCTGTACCCACAGTTGTGAGAGGGTTACCGAGCTCATGCGCAGGTGTGTTAGCTACAGGCTTGGTTTTGTATCCTACAGGATTTGGTATTGTAAGAACAAGTTCCCGTCGAGGCTGGCCGTTTTGTCGACCCACTGCCCAGGCTTGCATCTCGCCGTTCTGACCCTTCTCCCACTTTACAGGACCAATAGGTAGCGTCTTCCTGCCATCCTGCATACTGGGGTTTTCCCACTTGATGGCTGCCTCGATCTCTGGCTCAATGTTTGGCATTTGCGTCCAACTGAAATCCAATCCACCGCCGTACTTCTTTGGAATGTTATCATGGTCGATGTACTCGGAGAGAGTGGCATAAACGTTGTTTGGCGATAAGATGAATATCTTGGATACAGTGACAGGATCGAACCAACGTTTGACCCAACCCCAGACAGTAGGAAAGAAGCCAGGCGCGCCGACAATGAAAATTCGGTCCAAGGTCTCAGGGTAATGTGCTGTTGCCAGAACGGATGCATCCTGCATGTGGCTCTTTAGGTTCCAGAACTGCTTTAAACCAACACCACTGATGTCTACAATGTTGTTGCTTTGCGAGATAGGTGTCTCAGGGTGGGGACGCGTGACCATGGAGCATAGAGGTGTAACAAAACGAGTAAGCGACTCATACAGGGCGAAAAGACGGAGGTTTTTTGTTGCGACCTTGGGCGAAGTTGTCTTCGCCTTGGCAAGCGCCTTTTCGTATGCAGATATGTTTTTGGAGTTCAGAGGAGCGACCTCAAAGAGATACAGTGGGATACCGCGCTTATCGCGTCGACCGAGCCAATGCGGATACTGTGTGCAATTGTCAGATACAACAATGAGTGTATGTAGTATGTAGAAGGAGTGGAGGAGTACCAGTTGTCGCGTCTGCTCATACTCTTCGACCTCGATAGTCTCGAACAGGTCAACGATATTTTGCTCTTTACGCCAATCCTCTGTATCCTTAAATTGCTTGAAAGCTTCTTGCGGTACGAAACGACGTGCGCGTAAGAATCGACTGTAAGTTGTCAGTGGCCAGTAATGAGCACATTTAGGGTGGCAGCGGTAAGCATACAGCATCGTCTCATCATCATGACTAGCTTCAGCAGTGTCTGTGGCCGGTGTGTAGTAGCCTTGCTCTTGTGCAAGTTTCTCGAATGCTTGCAGTTGTGCTTGCTGATTGTCTGTCAAATGTGCTAGATGCCCCGTAGGGTACTGCATTGACTCGACTCTGCTGAGTTCGGCCATGCTACGTATTGAATATAGAGGTTGGAGGAGCGAAGAATGACCAAGAGCAGTACGTCAGAAGGGAACGCGGTCAAGTGTAAGTAATGTTTCGCGTCATCTTCTTGAGTTGTATTCGTCCTGCGGCGGGAAACGGCAGTGATGTCAGCTAGCGCCTTAAGACCGTGGGGTCGGCATGCGAGATTCGCGACTCCGGGCGGACCGGACCAAAAGAGCCCGTGGCGAGTTCAAGGAATAAATTTGTCGTCAAGGCATCTCAAGCTCTGGTTATAGAGAAGTCATCATGCCTACTGTAGATCAAGCTTTCGTTCCCACAGCATCCGAGCAGTGATTTGCATGTCCCGTGATATCATTTCTTCGCGCCTATGAAGGGGCTTGTTATTTTAAGTCCTCCTTGGCCTACCGTGCACGGACACCCAACGCCTGGGGAACCGTTTTTGGCAGCACAGAAATGAGGCTATAGAGCGATGTACATTAGAGAATATCACGAGATTTTTTTTGGTGGAGTGATCTATAGACCTATAGGATAAACTTTGCTACTGAAATCTTTTTGGTGGAGCGGTTTTGCGGCCACGGCTGTTGAGTTTGGGTGGGAGCGTTGGGGAACGCCCACGAGCAATAGGCCGACTACCACCACCCAAACCACCACGTTTCTGCTTGTCTTGAGGTGCTGCAGACTGTGAGGCCTTGCGTTTGCCTGTTTTGGGTAATTGTACGGCTTTTTCAGCGTTGCGAGCTTGTTTTTGACGCTCTTTTTCAGCCTTGCGTTCAGCTACTTCAGCTGCCTTCACAGCTCTCAGCTGGGCACGCTCTTCCTTCTCCCTCAACCGTTGCGCACGCCTCTCTTCTGCGATCTTATCATTATAGAGCTTATTTGCAGCTCTCAACTCCTTCATCTCAACCTTTTCCAACTCATCTGCCTTCTGCTGTTCTTGAAGAGCCATTCGAGCACGAGCCTCGCGGAAGGTACTTGGAGACCACATCATCGCACCTCCGTGGTACTCCTGGTTAGGTGGAAGCTGCAATTACTTATTTGGCTGCTTCTTCTTTTTCTTCTGAAGGCTTAGAGTCTTGCGCAAACCAACTATCTCGTCCTGGAGGAGCTCATCTTGGATCGATAGGTGGTGGTTAGTTTGACCCAGCTTCCGAGCGCCTCTACTACTTGGATCCTTCACCTCATTACGCAGTAGAGAGCACGCTTTAAGCCATTCCCGTGCAATATAAGCTGAGGAGCTAGATGAGGTTGACGGCGAGCAACTCGGAGAGGTGTGGTGGAACCTATCGAGTATAACGTTGGGGTCTAATGGTGAGATGCCGGTTGCTGTGAA
>JALRMI010000599.1:0-13924 GCA_026120165.1 Leptosphaerulina australis
GGCCTATCGCTCGTGGGCGCTCCCCAACGCTCCCACCCAAACTCAACAGCCGTGGCCGCAAAATCGCTCCACCAAAAAGATTTCAGTAGCAAAGTTTATCCTATAGGTCTATAGATCACTCCACCAAAAAATCTCATGATATTCTCTATTGTACGTGGCTCTATAGCCTCATTTCTGTACTGCCAAAAATTGGTTCCCCTGGGCGTTGGGTGCCTCTGGGCGTTGGGTGTCCGTGCACGGGTAGTGTTAATTTTTCTCGCTAATTCGGACCCTTGCATGTGCAAAATCGGAAGAGCCAGCTGTTGGAACATCAAAAACTCATTGCGCGTACGCTCACGTGAACAGCGTTGCTAGTTCTGTGTTTCGGTCTTATTGGCTTCAGCGTGATTCAAAACTGCTCGCTGTTAACAACTCGCAGCCATGGCTGAGCCTTCCAACACGGGAATTGGTAGCGTCACTGTATCCCCAAGGATACCAACGATAGGGCTAACAATGTGTCAGAGACCCAAGGAGAAGCCTCGTCTTCTAGTAAAGCACCTGAAGCCTGTGCACAATGCAAAAAGACCGATATACCTCTGAAGGCGTGCAACAAATGCCACACCACATTGTACTGCGGCAAGGACTGCCAGAAGGCCATGTTCAAGACGCATAAGAAGGTGTGCGCATCTCTAGCACAAGAGTATGTAAAGAAAAACGAGCCCAAGATGGCGAGTAGATCGGCCCCGAAATCAGGCGATAGATCCGCTGGGCTGCAGAAGTGGCAGGTATGTGATGCTTTGTTGTGTTCTGAAAGTCCCAGTATGGGATGTTGACAAACAGCAGTTCGACACATGAGCAACCAATACGAAACAGAAACTTCAGTCACATCAGAGCGAATCTGTCTGAACATGTAAAATTCCCGCTCCGCTCCGCCCCGCTCTACTGTGCTTCTAGGAGGTCCAGACGTGATGGCGGAAGCACAGGGCCGCTTCTTCGGAAAAGCGGCAATATGGCACTTCAACCTTGACTACGGCAAAGACGGCAGAAGTCTATTGCAACGTCATGCAAGTCTACTCAGTAACATCAGTATTCGACAAAATATCAATAGGAAGAAATGTTGCGCATCGCTGCGATATTCCCAGTAGTTTTGTTGCTCGTTGACAACCCAATACATCAGTCATCAATCATGAAGCCTGATGGCCAATTTACGTCTGCACTTGTACGCAAATGACTGAACCTGTACCCAGTTCAGGTATCTCTGAGCATTGCTCGCAGTTGGAAAAAAAAGTATATGTCATTCCAAACCATATGATGATTGAACCCTCGGTCTACTGTGACCAATTGTAGATGTCACTCACGCTCTCAGTCCTGGCAAGCAAACATACAAGGAGCGATAGATAACGTCGTTCTTGTGTGGATGTAGGTCGAATTAAACCAAAATGTATCTCAATAACTTCCGCTCTGCTTCGCAGTGATGTGTAGATTACGGCGGGGTGTAGTGAACTGCGTCGAAAGAGTGGCAAGACGTGAAAACAACCCCGCCTGCGGATACGACGGTAAAGCAACGTCTTTAAATTCCGTCAGAAAGTGTTTGTATTAAAAGACAAGATGTTTGAGGAATCACTAATTCAATTCCAATCGTCGATGCGATAAATTTTTCAGCGATTCAGTACTAGATCTTGACATTGCTACAGTTAGCAGCATTAGAGCGCTCTCTTACTAATTCGGCTGCGATATATGAACGACCGAGAATTTACATACAGAGAAATCAACCCGTTGTGTGAAAGATATGCAAGAAGTGAAATGCCAAGAGGTAAGGTCCGATTGGACGCATACACATCCATAGATTCTCAACACTGTGAATTTCCGGGCGCATAGGTCTTGCAAAACTTGATCCACTCTATGAATAATGAACGCATGGTATCAGTTAAGCACAAGAATACTTGATAAAAAGTGTATTACATGCACGGCATGTGCTTACTAGTTTGAGTTCAAAGATATAAACAAGAATGCGATTTCAAAGTTTCCAACGGATCGAACGCATCAGATCGCCTTTAGTTGCGTCAAGTGTCTGCGACCTAGCAATGAGACCACAAACCCACCATGAGATGTTTCTAGCAAGACTTAATGGCCGAGGCGGTGTACTTGCAGTAGTTGGAGGGGCCCTTGGAGACGGACTTGGGCTCGTGGCCGGGGGTGGTGCCCTTGAACTCCTCGCAGATGGCCTTAACGGAAGAAGCGCAGGTGGAGGAGATGGTGGCAGTGCCGCCGAAGTTGGGGTTGATACCGGCGAGGAGCTTGCCAGAGTAGGCCTAGAGCAATTGTCAGAACATGCGGATATGTAGATGTAAGTAATCGCGAGGCTTACCTTGACATTCTTGATAACGACGCTGCGAGAAACAGAGTTCTTGCAGTTACCGCAAGCACGGTAGAGCTTGCCGAAGTCGGAGACCTGGAAACCGTCGATGGTGACAGTTCCCTTACCGTTGTGCTGGACAACCTTGTCGGAGGCAGACTGAGCACCGCCGCCCTTGACGAGCGCGTTACCGTCACCCTTCAGGGAGAGAGCATCCTCGCAGACGTCGACCCACCAGACGTTCTCAATGGTGCAAGAGCCCTCGCAGTGGACACCCTCAATCTGGTCTGTAAAATGTTAGCACGTCCCCGTGCCTCGTATACAATATTGCTTACCCTTGCCAATGATGGCGTTCTTGAGGGTACCGCCGTTCTTGATGATGAAGACAGCGTCAGAGTCGCCACCCTCAGCCTGTCCGGTGCAGGAAACACCACGGCCGTAGGTCTTGAGGCCACCATCGAAGGTACCAGAGACGGTCTGGGGCTTCTTGTAGGTAACGGAGCCCTTGGACTTGGGGATGGAGATAGTAGCACGCTTGCTCATAGCGAAAGCCTCAGCAGGAGCAGAAGCAGCAGGGCCGGCAGCAATAGGGGCCACGAAGGCAGCGATAGCGGCAACAATGGTGAACTTCATCTTGATTGTAGGTTGTTGGTACTTTGAAGTCGAAAGTGGAACTTGTTAGTTGTTTGGTTTAACAAAAGAATGGAAGTAGTGAATGTATAAAGAGAGTGGATTGCTTCAAGCAAGTGAAAGACTGTAGTGAGAGAATGAACTGCTCTTCTAACGAGGCGGACATCGCGACTTTTATACGTGGTGTCGCTCGTGTCATACCGAAGCTCCTCCTTCAGTATGGGACTGTATCAGTGGTGGACTAGAACTCCATGCAGAACGACATCCCGGCGCTACACCGTGGCAAGGTTCTACATGACATTGCTGAAATCATGAAACGCTCGTGTTCGGATTCACAACAATTCCGAGAGCGGTGAGATCGCCCGCTCCTTTTTCTGTGCAGACCTGGCCAGAACGTTTTCTCTAGTTCATCTCAAGCCTGTCATGCCAAGAGCTCTAGCACTGTAAATCTTCGATATCATGCAAGCCTACTCTTTCGCATTTCAATTCAGTATAACAGCCTGAACACAACAGGTAGTTTCTTGTTTCAAAGAAGTTGTTTTGAGATTCTCCTCCAATCGAAATAAACGCCGGAAGATTTCCAGTGTGCTCCACAGGACATTTCAAGCCATCTTGGCATGTTTCGTAAAAAGCTTGGCTCAAAGCGTTTCTAATGGACTCACTTGACAGCTGTCAGCCGTTCCCACACCAGTTGTATGTAACGACATCTAACCCCTAGATAGTCATAGTTCATTTCATATAGTCTGATGCATAGATTGAAACAGTGGGGCGTATGGGGTCTGAATTCTCCTAGCTCTTTCGGTGGATGTTGGCCCGACCCACAAACCTATGTCCCGAAAGCTTCTCGGATATCTCGAACAGGAAGATTACCTGAGTTAAATGGTATCATGTTCTGCGAAGAAGGAATATCCAGAATGGAAAAGAGCACTCTCAAGCCTACGATGAACGTCCACAAAACATCGTCAAGTCGGGCGGGCTGATAAGTACACATTGCATTGCCAACGTTGTAGTCAGTCAGTGCAATCACAGCCGCTTATCCTTCATGAGAATAGCAGATGGGCGATACTAATGTTACAGGGCTGATAGGACGCGTGGGGCATAAATGTACGACAAGCTCAACGGGGGTGGAGATTACCGTGTCGTCGAAAGTAATTTACACCAGTGCCAAGCGCCAGCCAGATCTTGGCAAATACGCGAGTCATCGCAGCCTGCTTCACGAGCAGCCCTTTCATCTTATTGCCAGCACTGATTAGATATCAAGTCCAGTCGTAATTCGTATAGCTCTAAGAATCAGGTCTCCGCCTTGGAAGCTGTGGGAATCAAGTTCCTCCACCCCCTTAATGCTCCGAGGGAGCTCGTTTACCAGCACTGAGAAGCTCGTCGGCTGACATGAAAATTTCTCGCAAAATGTAGCCTTCCAATAATGAAGGGAGCGGCCAGGTGGATTCGTGTGGTGCCGAGTTCATCTCCACACAATATGCAGTGTTGAAAGCGAGCAACTTGTTCACGATACATTGACGCCACCGCCATCCTCACTCTGCGACTTCTTGGACTTCAATATGCCACCCCAGCCACCTGCCCACATGGACGGAACTTCAGACGAGATACTCGATAATCACAACAGCAGAGTATCAACATCCATTTCGGCACTGGTCGAGAAACTCTTTGCTCAACTGGCTTTAGCATTGGACTTCATCGCGCGAATATGACCGAGGCGATCATTCACGCATTACCTTCGAGCACTCTTATACATCAGGTAAACCGCGCAGTTCTGGCATCTACTGGATGACCATGACTGTAGAGTTCTGAATGCGAAATAATTTATATTAGCATTCGTGCTGTTGGAAGTTGGTGTTGGAGTTCCAGTAAGGCACGAAGCGTCTTCACTGACGCTTTTGGGTCAGTCTAGGATAGTGCAACCATACATACCCCCACACATCGAGGGTATGTACTACTTTACCGCTCGGAAAGACGACGGCGTCATGGTCCTCCTATCATCGACACAACGTTCCTCTCCTACCAGCAGTTTGAGTCTGGTGAGCGACCCTACACCTTTTCAACCGTCAATCCTATGATACTCCTCGCATGTATGGTACTCTGACGGACGGCATGACCAGCCAGCATGTCTTGCAAAATGTCCATGCCAACGCAATCGAAGGCCTAAATAACTACAATATATACCCGCTGTCGGGGAGTGAATATAGTGGTCTCGATGACTCTCGAATCCAGTCTGCTGGAGCGAGAGTACCGAGCACTACAGTCGTACTCGACTAAAAGCGAACCCGGTCAATGCACTTGTCTGTTCCAGTGGAACTGTGAGCGGCTCGTCGATTGCCACACGGATAGTTGTGCTTGGGCAGGCAGTAGCACTTTGCAAGCATCAACACATGACGCCTGATTGCCGGAATATTCTATTTTCAAACGTAGGATACCTAATTATGCAGCGCCGTATCTCAAAAGTGATCAGCATCACGATTTAAAAGTCAACAATGCATGACAGGTGGCGACCTGGTAGGTCGCCAGATCTTTCACATGTTCGCAGGTGGCATTTGGTTTGTTATCGAGGTACTCACACAAACAAAACAAATACAACACTGCCCTCTGTGTTGCATATATTTTACAGGATTCAGTATTCTTCTACCATTTTAAACATTAATATTTGGCACTTTTAATCTGTCCAAGACATGTGAAGCGTATTTTATCCGCTATGGCGAACAATCGTGCATACCACATAGCGATATCGTACGGGATATTTCAACTTGAGAGTAGAATACGGGAAAGTGTTTTTTAGTATAGCTGCTGGACTATTCGAGGCTCCAAGCAAGATTTGGCTTGAATGATTTGAGGATGCTGATGGATGCTTCGAGTGGTGACGCAATTCCAAACGATTGTCAAAGCTCCAGTGGCCGGGACCATCAGCCACCCCTCATTACAAACAATACATCAGAGAGTCGCCCTCAGTCCAAAAACTTAACATCCAACATCCCTTCCTCCAAACTTACCCTTATGCGCTTCCCATCTTTCCCACAATTCGTTCGTGTCTTTCACACAATCAGCAACACGACAAGCGCTTTCATCCGCTCAAACCCTGCAGGCACACTTGGCCGTACATTCCACAACAGACCGCAGCGCGTAACAATCCAGCGATCTATGCCAAACATTCCATTTCTCGGCGCACTATTCGGATCATCTAGCAGCATGACAGACAACACAAATTATCCTGTCTCGAAGCCCGAAGGCGAATGGCAGGCACAGCTCTCACCTGGTATGTTCTGTATTCATACAACGACAATCGAAGAAGCTAGAGTAACCAGCGCATTAATAGAACAATTTCGCATTCTTCGCAAGAAGGGCACGGAAATGCCTGGTTCCAGCAAATACGACAAGCACTACCCCGAGACAGGCGTTTATAGCTGCGCAGGCTGCTCAGCACCGCTCTACAAGGCAAACCACAAGTTTGACTCAGGGTGTGGATGGCCAGCATTTTGGGATGCCTTTCCTGACGCGGTAGGGCAGAAGCCTGACCCTAGTTTGGGTATGATGAGGACGGAAATCGTATGCAATAATTGCGGAGGGCATTTGGGGCATATATTTAAGGGTGAGAGGTTTGGGAATCCGAAGGATGAGAGACATTGTGTTAATGGTGTGTCCATCAACTTCTCTCCTGAAGAGTCGAAATAAGATAGTCGACTCAGTGTGATAAAGGGAATAATATAGCAGCAAATGCGTACTTGAAGATTGGATAGGACATGACGAGAAACAACGTTATGTTACTTGCAAGGTTACCCCAGTTGTGACCGCATTGCTGGGCAGATGCTCCTGGTGTTAGGAAAGCGCGCGCTAGCTGTCAACATTACTTGCTCTGCCCTTAGCCTTTCACACTTGTACTCTTGCACTACAACTACAACATCCATCAATACCGTAACGTATCCCTCACCAGTGGACACAATCGCTCTGGTGGCAATAAATCGGCTGCCTATTCAACACTAATCGCCAATGAGGGCGCAGGAAATATTTCTACACGGCAAAGAAATACGGCGCATTAGCCTCGACCGATAAGACTGGAGCCGTTCTTTCTGCAATGTTCCTCTTATCGCGTGCCCTTCTCTTCATTCGCAACAAGCGTTACAAGCAACGAGACCAAACTGCTTCATAGTGGGAGCTCGATACGCTGATGAACGCATACTCGAATCGTGAACCCAGCGTCATTGTCGCGTACGGAAATAATTCTACGGAACTTTCTCGGGTCCGAGAAACTTTAACCGCCGACGACACTAGACTTTTCAACAATCATTCCGATGTCTCGTTGGGCAACGACAAGAGCGATGAGGACCGTGGCCATCATCTGCTTTCTACAACGCGATCCCAGCCACAGATGAACATTTCGATAGAGACAAATATTGGATCTGGCACTGTCCTCTGCCGGGAAGATGATACCGAGCAAGCTGAACCCGCGAAAGAGCAGCCGATATCATGGCGTTCGTTGCCTCGCAAAGACCAGCTCTTTGTGATTACCCTGGCGCGACTCTCGGAGCCGTTGACGCAAACCTCACTTGGCTCCTACCTCTTTTACCAACTCCAGTCATTTGATAAGACATTGCCTCAGGCAACAATTGCTTACCAGGCGGGTATCATTCAAGCTTCATTCCCTTTCGCGCAATTCCTGACAGCCATGCTCTGGGGTCGTGTCGCAGACTCCGAGTATGGTGGACGAAAGCGGGTCGTTTACATCGGCCTGCTTGGGGCTATGCTAAGCATAATTGGCTTCGGCTTCTCGTATAGCTTCTCAATGGCGGTAGTGTTTCGATTTCTCGGTGGTGCTGTCAATGGCAACATCGGCGTTATGAGGACGATGATCAGTGAAATCATTCAGGAGAAGAAGTATCAAAGCAAAGCGTTTCTGATCTTACCTATGACGTTCAACATTGGCGTCATTATTGGACCCATTCTCGGTATGTGTTGCACATGATATATCAAAAGTGAGCCTTGCTGATGTTCCATCAGGTGGTATCTTGGCCGACCCGGTTGGTAGCTATCCCTCCCTCTTTGGTCCAGGCTCATTTATCGGCGGCAAAGATGGTGTTCACTGGATGAAGCAATGGCCATACGCGCTGCCGAACATTGTGAGCGCATGTCTTCTTCTGTTCTCAGCACTGGCTGTCATCTTTTTTCTGGAAGATACGCACGAGCTCCGCAAGGACAAACCAGATCCCGGATTACGCATAGGAAGGATGATCCGTCGTTACATCTTTCGTCAGTCTCCTGCAACAGACTCAGGCTACTGTGCTATTCCTGATGAAGAGTTTGGTGTCTCTGGCAGCGTCGAGCTCCAATCAGCTTCAACATCAGCCCACCTATATACTCCCACATCAGGTGATAAAGCTAGCAGGGTGATCCGTCGAAAACTTCCTTTCCGTCGCATTTGGACTCGAAATCTTATCCTTACATTGCTTGCTCATGGTCTTATGGCCATGCACGTTGGTGGCTTCAATTCACTGTGGTTTATCTACCTTTCTACACCGCGTTTTGACCCAATGAACCCGCGTCCTCCTGGCTACAAACCACATGGAATTTTTCATTTCACTGGTGGTTTAGCATTACCACCAGCCCGTATAGGCGTTACTTTGGCCATTCTTGGAGTTATTGGCATCATGCTGCAGCTTTTCCTATATCCCAAGCTTTCGCACCGACTTGGTACAACGAGGAGCTATCGTATCTTTCTAGCTTTATTTCCAGCCGCCTACGTGCTCGCACCATTTCTGAGTTGCGTACCGAGCTGGAGTAAGCCACCCATTGGAGCTGATGGACCCTATGTATGGATGGCTGTAATCGGAGTCTTGTTAATACAGGTCTTGGCTCGTACATTCGCTCTACCGTGCACCACTATACTCGTCAACAACGTCAGTCCTCACCCTTCGGTTTTGGGTACTGTCCATGGAATTGGACAGTCAGTGTCTAGTCTCGCGAGGACAATTGGACCTATTATTTTCTCTTGGATCTTCGGTAAAGGTTTGGACATGGGTATTGTAGGGCTTGGTTGGTTTCTTATGGCGGCTGTTGCCACTATCGGCTTCGTAGCCTCGCAATGGGTGAGAGAAGGCGATGGCCATGAGATCTTGCTTGAAGGCGAAGTTAGAGGGAAAGATGGACAAGTCAGGAGAGTCGACTGAGCGAATGCGATGCTCAAAACATGACTCACGGATAACGGCATCACCTCCGCCATTGTCCTTGTATAAGCACGGCTTTTTCCTTCGCCGCGAAAATTATGTAATTCAGTCACAGGCCGCTACCGCAAGCTATTGAGGTTACCTATAATGGAATGTGAAATATGATTCTGCATGTCCAAGGGGTGCAATTTGCTGCTCATACTTATCGAACCCACGTGTGCGTTTAGCCTGTAGGTCATACGTTGAGACGGGCCGCGCAGGATGCAGCCAAGCTAGCCAAGAACCATTCGGTATTTCTGTCCTCACCACCATGCGAACCAAAGTGGAAGCTCACAACCTTCGAAATCAGAATATTGGATTTTCTTGAAAACATTGTCCACAGGTATCCGCAGCTATAGACACGTTCATTCAGCGCAATCTTGCGAGGCGGGTCATACAGAGCCATCAATAAAAAATTGTCATTGGCACGGGAATCTGCAAGAGGTCGAGTCAAGAGATTGTTAGTCGCTTATGGCAACATGATATAAAAAGGTCTTGTACAGAAAATGCAATCAGTAGCTTTTACAGGCCCACTCCCTCACTCTCCCTCGGCTTCAGCATATGATGAAGTACGCATTCTCATTCACCATTGCCGGTACACTCCTTGCTCAAGGATGTTCTGCGCTTTGGCTCCTGCCAACAGCCCGTAACTTTATCTATATAGTACCTGACGGTTATGGCCCAGCATCTCAGACCATGGCACGGGACTACGTCTCCCTGCTTCAGAACGGCGAGAACCCGAAGGCACCCGTTTCAATCCAACTCCCTGCAGACCAGATGGTTATTGGCAATGTCAGGACGCAGGCAAGCAATAATTTAATCACTGATTCTGCGGCCAGTGCAACAGCGTTTGGCTGCGGCGTTAAAACCTATAACAATGGTATGTGTATTCGACTCCTCAAAAAATGCTATACATTGATACAAGACACAGCCATTGCTGTTGACGATGACGGGCAGCCTGTGGGTTCGATACTCGAAGCTGCCAAGTTGGAAGGCTTCAAGACAGGGCTGGTCGTAACCTCAACCATCAACCATGCAACTCCCGCATGTTACAGTGCTCATGTTGCT
This sequence comes from Leptosphaerulina australis, assembly GCA_026120165.1. Classification (NCBI taxonomy): domain Eukaryota; kingdom Fungi; phylum Ascomycota; class Dothideomycetes; order Pleosporales; family Didymellaceae; genus Leptosphaerulina; species Leptosphaerulina australis. Next base: position 10,240 of record JALRMI010000599.1, read on the forward strand.
GATAGAAACTCTGTACGTATGGTTATCGCACTATCTACTGCTCTAACTCATATTTCATGCAGTACGAGAAGATTGCTGAGCACGAAATTGGCTATTCTCACCCGCTCGGTCCACAAGTCGACATCCTCATGGGCGGAGGACGCTGCTACTTCAAACCCAAGTCTGATCCTACATCTTGCCGCAAGGATGATATTGATCTTTTCGGCTATGCGAAAGAGAAGGGATACCGCGTCATGCAAGACCGCGAGGCGTTTGACGAGCTGAAGAAGGGTACTGCAAAGGCAGCTGACCTGCCTTATATTGGACTGTTCAATGACGGTCAGAAATCCCAGTATAATACCGAGCTTCTATGAAGCTGACAATTCGCCAGATCAGATGATGTACGAAATTGATCGCCAGCAGAACCCTCAACAAGAACCAAGCTTGCTTGAGATGGTCGAGACTGCCCTGAATTCTCTTGACCGCGCTAGCAAGTGGAGCTTCAAGGGCTACTTTCTCATGATTGAAGCAAGCCGTATCGACCATGCTGGACACGCGAACGATCCAGTAGGCGTAAGTAGCTGAAGCGCGGTACACACAAATAGCCCTGCAGCTAACACAGCATCCAGCATCTCCACGACACTATCATGTACAACGATGTCATGAAGTATGTCCGAGATTGGATTGACAAGCATCCTGATACTATGATGCTGTCTGCTGCCGACCATGAATGCGGTGGCCTTACTCTAAACGGTTTCAACCCGCTTCCTCTCAAGGGCGCGAGCATGACAACCGAGCATGCAACAATGCTTTGGACGAACTACAATGGCACAGACAGGCGTGGATATCTCAAAAATACTATCCTGCCAGGCTACGGGCTTGGCGACTTGAGCGACACAGAGGTTGATGCAGTTCTCAAAAATAATAAACTTGCAACTGATCTTTCTTCCCGGCTGAGCAAGAAGGCTGGTGTTAACTGGAGCACGGGTGGGCATACGGCGAGTGATATTACCCTGTTTGGGTATGGGGCTGGATGGAGAGGAGGGAATCTAAAGGCGGATATGGCAGGCAACTGGGACAACACGCAGCTCCCAGGATATATCGAGGGAGTGTTAAAAGTAAAGATGAGCAAAGTCACTGAAAAGCTGAGAAAGGCTGGTAGTGCTTGGGTTGGCAAACGGGATCTAAATAGCCATGGGCACGTACATGAGCACTGAGCGTTAGATCTGGTAACGTAGGGTGTGGAAGACACCATGTGAGTTTACATTTGCTATTTGTATTAACTAATTATTGATAACGTCAGGGTACACCGAGCCGGACACTTTTTGCTTAGCACGACCACATGTTACGAATCATCAACCCCATCACTGTTGAATAAAGATACTGCATACCGCCTACTTTCGATTCAAAAGTCTATCCTGCATCACTCTTACACATTCAAGTGTTGTGATCATTACTTCCACGGAGCCTACAGCGCCGTAAAGCTGACCGGGCTCTTTCTTCGTCCTCGTTACCCCTACTCTTCTTTGATCGCTGGATTGCTGAAGACACCTCAGCGGCTACCTGCATTGATGCTGCATCATACTCCATTGTGTTGTCGTGCTAAATTAGCTCCCCTTTACGCGCTTTTTGGCTTGCCATTATCATTAATTGTTCTTCAGGTCTTGTAATCCGACGTGCCAAGCCTAAGCCTTGCACGCATTATGAGTGCTTCCACTTTAACGGCAAAAATCAGACCACGTCTAACAGCTGGAGCATGTACTATGAATGAGGGGGGTATAAAGAGCGTGATATAATTTCCTCCAAATACAAAAATCCTTGATAAGTTAGCTCATATGGCTCTCATGGCCATCTACAATGAGCAACCGATACCCATACTTCGCTACGATATCCTCAACAAGCTTGAGCTGTAACTAGATAACCTTAAGATGTTTTTAAAGTTTACTTTGTTAGTATTGCTCGACCGAAAGCCATTTCCAGCTCTTCTGAGCGCTTCACTAGCCTCTCGGCTTATCGTTTGCCCATGGGCTCTCCACCACGCACAGCCTAAAGTTTATTTGCCATATCCACCACCTCGTACACTTGGGGCGCAAACCATTTCGAATAAAGATCTAGAGAATTTTGGACGATCATTTGATCTTTGTTACTGGTAAGTCTCTGACGATTGTGTTGTGTTTCTGGTCGAAATGCGATTTGTTGACGTGATCAACAAGCTTCTGATATGTGACATTAAACAATGCAGCAGCCAGTCAATGCTCCGAATTTGACGCTATTTACACAATTCAGAGGAAATAAAAATTCTGTCTTCCCTTTAGGTGTTTCCTTCGTTCTGTTATCGAGATATATTGTGTTAAGTGTGAAGGTGGCTGTGCCAAGCAAAAGCGTCCGGCTCGGTGTACAGTACTAGGGGTTTAGTTTGGTCCAAGCGCCCGGACCCTGAACACCAGAATCCAAACGCGCAACCAGCTCGCCATACAACCATCACCATCAATGCAACAATATGAGCTCTTTTGCTGCCCAAACTTCAGCGAATCGTGTCGCAGGGGGTGAATTATCAGTTAGTTAGAGGGATAGTATTATCTCAAAGCATGAGGCGGGTATTGGGAGCCGGGAGTTGGCGGAAGAATTCAGGTGGTTCCCAGCGCACCATCAACCGAACAATACAACGATTTCAGTCCACCAACTCAAATCAATCAAGAACTAGATCTGGCCAGCCGCCTAAATTATCTCGTAGAGAAAAGCGATATCTTTTTCGCCTAGCCAGACAGAAGCCAAAAATAGAATACCGGCAGATGCAGCATGAGCTGGGGCATTGGCTTGATGATTCCAGCCTACCCACTGTTTCCGCCACTACTTTACGCTCGGCACTGAAAGAAATGGATATCCAACACTTCAGAACTGTTCGACGACCCAAGATTATACGATCCGTAGCCGCACTACGCCTTAAGTATGCTCAGGAGGGTCGTACATTCAACTGAAAAAGATGCACCGTTAAGTTCAGCGACGAGCGCAGCATCCAATGCGGCTCTGGTCGAAATACTGGATGGTTTTTTGGCCTTCCGGGGGAGCGTTATGACCATGATAAGATCACTGAAATGACAAATCATCGTGGCCATCAGCAGATGGTTTGGGCTTCGATATGGATCGACTCACGCGGTCGAATTGGAAGGTCCCCCCTGGTGATCATGGAGAGGGATGAGACGACTGTAAAACGAGGATATACAAGCCGGTCCTATATCTAAGCATTAAATGAAGGTCTCCTGCCATATTACCGTCCAGGCGAGCGGTTCATGCAAGATAATGCTCGTGTTCATACGTCCAGAATGACCAGGGAGTATTTAGAGCGTCACGGGATCTGGGTGATCGAACACCCCCCCTATTCACTAGACCTCAACCCTATTGAACACATGTGGTGGGCTTTGAAAAGAGCTATGCATAAGATCTAACCCAATTTCAGCACGATAGGTGAGGCTCAGGAGGATTGGGATCAGTTCTGTGAGGCATTGAAAGAGGTATGGTTGTGTCTGATTTAGATGCTTAAAACGATGCCGTCAAAATATGATGGGTAAACTTGATTGATTGCTTCTTGGATTCTATCGATGGGGGGTGTGCCTTTTAGGAGAGTCGTTATGTTAATGTCATATGACGTGCTGTTGTGCGACATGACACCCCCGCAGATGTCTTGTCATGACAGCGCATGAAAGAG